>PVJX010003326.1:0-109896 GCA_004027295.1 Dolichotis patagonum
CTATATACACATGTTGAAATGAACAACTACTTTGAAGAAAAAGAGACACTACAGTACCCAGTGCTGATGCCATAATGTCATGATGTATAATCCAGCAAAATTATCATTCTTTGTTCAAAGTGATTTTAGCTTGTTTTGTTTTGTTTAAGTTAAACACACATGAAGGTATGGACAGCTGTTTTTAGGAGAATGAGAGACACTATGACAGCCATTCTCGGCTTCCCTATTGTCTGGTCTTGAAGACCTGAAATGCCCTCCTCGTCCTGCTCAGATCAATTCCATACTATGTTGTTTCATGTGAATTCCCTGTATGTGACAATATGGACAACTATTTGGAAGAAAATAAGAGTCAATACGATAGAGAGTGAATATCTCCAATTGTCTAGGTTTGGAATTTATGTCCCTTACATTGCTTTCTTGTGATCCACTTTGTTCTGTTTTGTTGTGTTTAATTTTACAATTGAATATATATTTGAGTGGGTAAGATGGATGATCATATCGCTGTTTTTTTTTGTCAGATCATGCAACAGAACTGTTAACAGACTCACTGTTTGAATGTCTACTTTACATGTTTTAACTTTATAATTTGAACAACTATTTCCAAGAAGTCAGTATGTAATTTGTCAAGTAATAATCTCTTAGGTTTTTTTGTTGTTGTTCTTTTCCTTTTTTCCTCGGAATTCTGTATTGTTGCTACCCTTTATTTTGTTTTGTTTGTTTTGTTTTTCTTTCTTCTATTTAAATAAAATAAAAAATAATAATAAATAAAAATAATGCTCAACAGAGCCAAAGACAAAAATCACATGACAATCTCAATAGATGCAGAAAAAGCTTTTGATAATGTCCAACACTGGTTCATGATAAAAACCCTACAGAAACTCAGAATAGATGATATCTGTCTTAATCTGATAAAAAGCAATCTATGGCAAACCAGCAGCCAACATTGTACTAAATGGACAAAAATTGAAAGCTTTCACTCTAAAATCAGAAACAAGACAAGATGTCCACTATCACTACTCCTATTCAATATAGTTCTGGAAACATTAGCCAGAGCAATTAGACAAGAGAGAGAAATAAAAGGAATAAGGCTAGGAAAGGAAAAAGTTACATTATCACTATTTGCAGATGACATGATACTCTACATAGAAGATCTCAAAAACTCTATCAAAGGGCTGGGGATTTAGCTCAGCGGCATAAGTGCCTGCCTCACAAGCAAGCAGTCGTGAGTTCGATCCTTGGTACCAATAAAAAAATAAATAAATAAAAAATAAAATTTTTTTTAAAAAGGGCCAGGGATTTAGCTCAGTGGCTTAAGCGCCTGCCTGGCAAGCGCAAAGTTGTGAGTTCGATCCCCGGTACCAAAAAAAAAAAAAAAAAAAAAAAACTCTATCAAAAGACTACTAGAGTTAATAAGCAAATTCAGCAGTGTAGCTGGATATAAGATCAACAATCAATAGCATTCCTGTACACAAACAACAAAGTCACTGAGAGAGAAATTATGGAAATTACACCTTTCACAATAGCATCCAAAACAATGAAATACTTAGGAATCAACCTAACACAGGCTGTACAAGATCTATACATTGAAAACTACAGTACTCTAAAAAAAAGAGAGAGATTGAAGAGGATATCAGAAAATGGAAATATATCCCTTGATCTTGGTTAGGAAGAACCAACATTGTGAAAATGGCCATAATCCCAAAACTGTTATACAGATTTAATGAAATTCTGATCAAAGTGCCATTAATATACCTTACAGATCTACAGAAAAATTCCTAAAATTCATTTGGAAACAGAAGGGACCTAGAAGAGCAAAGGCAGTTCTAGGCAAGAGAGGCAAAGCAGGCAACATCACAACCCTGAACTTGAAATTATACTACAAAGCTACAGTGATAAAATCAGCATGGCACTGACCAAAAACACCAGACCTAAGGATCAGTGGAACAGATTAGAATATTCAGACACAACTACAAAGACACTTAGCTGTCTTATCTTTAACAAAGGGGCAAACATGTTAATTGGAAGAAAGATAGCCTTTTTAATAAATGGTGCTGGAGGGGCTGGGGATTTAGCTCTATGGCATAAATGCCTGCCTAGCAAGCATGAGGTCATGAGTTTGATCCCCAGTACCAAAATAAATTAAAAAATGGTGCTGGAAAATTTGGCTTTCCACATGCCCAAGACTGAAACTAGATCCTTGTTTATCACCATGCACTAAACTAAAGTAAAAATGGATCAAAGATCTAAATATTAAAACAGAAACACTAAATCTACTGGAAGATAAGGTAGGTAGAAATCTTGAAGATGTAGGGGTAGGCAAAGAGTTCATGAACAAAACACAAACTGCACAGGAAGTACCTCAAAGAATCAACAACTGGGATCTCTTCTTATTAAAGTTTTTGTACTTCAAAGGAAATCACCAACAGAGTGAAGAGAAAACCCACAGAATGGGAAAGAATTTTAGCCAGCTGTTCCTCAGACAAAGGACTTATATCTAGAATTGAAAAACATCAGTCCCCCAAGTTCAAAGACCCCATCCAAAAATGGGCATGTAAAATGAACATACACTTCTCAGATGAAGAAATACAAATGGCAAATAAATACATGAATACATGCTCAACATCACTGGTCATTCATGAAATGCAAATTGAAACAACATTGAGATTCCATCTCCCTCTGGAAAGAATGGCTGTCATCAAGAAATCAACTGATAAAAAAAAAAAAGAAATCAACTGATACCAAATGTTGGTGGGGTTGTGAGGAAAAAGGAACAGTTTTCCACTGCTGATGGGAGTGTAGGCTGTTGCAACCACTGTGGAAATCAGTGTGGAGGTTCCTCAAAAAACTAGGATTGGAAATCCAATTTAATCCAGCTATTTCCTTTCTGGGCATTTTTGCAGAAAAATTGAAAATGCCATGCCACAGTGATATATGTGCACCTATGTTTGTAGTAGCACAACTTGTAATAGCTAAATCTTGAAAACAACCAAAATGCCAATCAACTGCAGAATGGACACAGTATTTTTATACAAAGGAATGTTACTCAGCTATAAAAAAGGATAATCTTGATGCTTTTATTGGTAAATGGAGGCAATTTGAGACCATACTCATAAGTGAAATAAATCAAACATATTTGTAAATATCACATTGTCTCCCTAGCATAAAAACAGTAAAAAATAAAAATCTGAAAGAGTATTAAGATCCAAAATATACAATAGATGTTGTAATAATGAAAGAGAGAAAAAGTGCTCAAAAGGACAGAGAAACTAGGATAGGAGAAAGGAAAAAAGGAAGAAAGGAAAAGATTTTATGTATGTTGGTAAAATTTGGTGTTATTTTTTCTTTTGTTTTTTCCTCTTTGAAATAAAATGGATTTATAAAAAAAAGAGTTATATGTTGCCCAATTCTAGAAAATAGAGCCAATTAAAATCATTAAATAAAAAATTTGTTTTGTGTCTAGATGTCTTCCCAAAGTCTACATCCATCCTAGGACAAGTAGCCTGCACACAATATAAGGGATAGAAGTTGACTTGCCTCTTGCTTGCTGCTTTTGTTATCTTCTACCACCATGAACTGTTTTCCTTTACTGTCATGGTTTATGTCGGTGGCCCCCAGGCCTCATGTATTTGCATTGTGCGTTTGTGTTTGGTTCATTGTCTAATGCTTGGATTGATGGTGTCAGTGCTACACCCTCCTAGGGGTGGAGCCAGGATGTGATGTAATGACAGGAAGAAGGTGTGTCTCTCTCTCTTGCCCGTCCGCCTTGCTGTTTGCAGCTGCCATGAACTGCAGCCCCGCCATGCCACCCTGCTTTGGAGCCAACTGAGTATGGACTGAAACCTCCAAAAACTGTAAGAAATAAACCTTTCCTTTCCCAACTTTGGGCATCAGGTATTTTGTCTCAGGGACGGGTGAAAAGTATCTAAGACATTTACCAAGACATTCTGCCTTGGCTCCAGCTGAGCAATAATATAAAGATGCTCATAGTATTCCTCATTATTCTTCTACAAGTTATAATCTGCTGTAATATCCCTTATTTGATCTTTATATTGCTAATTTCTCTTTTTTGTCAATATTTTTAATGACTTGTCAATTTTATTGATTCTCTCCCGCCTCAAAATTTGATTTAATTAATATTTTCTATTATTTTTTCTCATTTTCAATTTCACTAATTTCTACAACTATTATTGTCATTATTCCATTTGCTTTAGGTTTATTTTTCTCTTTTTCTAGTGTTATCATGTAATACCTAAGATTTTAATTTGAAACTTTTTTCTTTCCTATAGCACTCAATATTCAGTGCTATAAATTTCCCTCTTGGCACTGCTTTAGCTACATTCCATCAAGCAAGTTTTTTTTTTATTTTGGTTATTATGTTTTCCATTTCTGTAAATTCTAATTGGTAATTTCTATTTCTTTGTTGAAGTTATTTTAATATTTACATTTGTTTCAAAGTAATTTGTAATTATTACTTATTTTTATGATAGCTACTTTAAAATCTTTGCCATATAATTCAAGCATCTTTAATGTCACATTGGTCAAGTATAAATTCTGGCCTACTACTGTGGGCTTTAGTTCCAAAGACAGCTGTGTTTTTGTGCCCTTACAGTGCCATTCTGATCTGCTTCATTTAGTACTAAGGATTGAATCTGAGGCCTTGTTTTTATTTTTAATTTGATACTGGGTCTTGCTAAATCACTAAGATGCCAGACCGGGCTAATTTGCCTTCTTCCTTCCTCAGCCTCCCAGAATGTGGGATTATAGGAATGTGCCATCACACCCAGGCAGCTTCATTCCTTTAGTGAGACTGGAACTCCTCCTCAACCTTTATTGGTGGCATATTTAGGGGAAGAAGTGCTGTTCTGTGTACCTACTGAAGACTCTGTGGGAGTGAGAGCAGGCAGAAGCATCTGGCCTTGGTCTCCCAATGCTACTGAGTGAGAAATGAAACACAGGATTTTGCTGCTATTTCCACTGTGGACAGAACTACTACCCCACACATTCCCACCCCTCAGTGTACTGGTTATAGAATGGAAGCTGTGATGACCCAGGAAGTCACTGCTGTCATTGCTGCCATAAAATCAAGCTGCACACAGGAACTCCAATTATGAAGTGGGTCAACTTACTCTTCAAAATTTCAAATACACATATTACCATTCTTAACTCCTAAGAAATGATAACCCTGATAAAATAATAAATTTGAAGGGTCAGTTTTAAATTTTCCTTTAAGACATATGGAATGATTAATTGGTACAGAAAAGCCATGTATCCTCATACACGAACACCAAGAGTACTTTGAGGACCTAGCCCTGTAACATGCTGACACACTGAAACTTTGTATGACCTTCTGACATTGTGGTGAGTAGAAATAGAATCCCAAATGATCTAAGGCTATTTGTGCTGAGAGGCCTCTAAATTTTGTCACTTTCAAGGACCAAAATAATGATTAGATTAAAGGTCTGAAAGCACCCTGTGTGTAGCCTATGGGAGCTGTATGTCCTACCTGCAGCAGCTGGCCAAATGCTTGCATACTTACCTGCTTACCCTTTAAGATGATTATCTGCCTACATGCTTGCTTATTTACAGCCATTCTTCCTGTGTAATTACATTTAACCCTGTTATTCAGCTGTATGCTCACCCACCTACATGCTTACATATTCACCTGTGTATTCCCGTGCTTACATGCTACATGCTTATCTTCTTACACATATATTTTACATGCTTGCACTTTCAACATGCTAGCACAATCACACATTTACTTGATTAACCATTAGTTTATCTTATTTCATGTTTACCCATGTTTAGTTGCTTAGCTTATTACACAATTACCACTTATACAATTAAATATTTATTTGATTACAAGTTTACAGAGTTACATATTTCTCCACTAACACAGCTAGAAGGGGAGTCTCAACTGCAAAAAGGAAAGGAGGCTGGATTTCAGAGAAAGACCACTCCTTGTATCGCTTCCAGCAGTCTGTTCTGCTCTAATTCCTGGTGCCTGCCTCATACCAGCCCAATTCTGGCAAAAGCCCCTGTTCACACAGCCAGTGGTTGCTAACATGTTTCCCGTAGAGTGCACATTTTTGTGGAATTTTCTTTTCCTTTGATTGCATGTGCGTCAAGTTGGAAGGAAAGCAAGTTGTAGAAAAGCATTTGCGGCCTTATGAGTGGTTCACTGTGTATGTTCTGATCCTGTTATGGTTGATACGTTATGTCAACTTAAGAAATCTAGAAGCTTAACTAACTAATTCAGCAGTTTTCCATCCTGAGGGGTAGGGGATGTGCCATTACCTCTCTAGGATACATCTGTTGTGTCAATTTGAGGTCAGAAGTTTAAGTGATTCAGCGGGGGCCAGGGTCCTTACTTTGTAAACATTCTCAGCCTCTGCACCAGGAGCCGTGAAGGTGGTGTGACTGCTATACCCACCGGAGGCACACAGCATGGCTTACAATACAAGGAGCAAAAGAAGTTTGCTTTGCCCCCTCTCCTTTCTGCTCTTGCTGCTTTTGCTGTCTTCTTCTGCCTTAAACTATTGCCCATGTCATGCCACCCTGCCTTGGAGCCAGCTGATTATGGACTGAAACTCCCACAAACAGTGAGCTAAACAAAACTTACCTTCCTTAATTTGGGGTGTCGGGTATTTTGTCCCAGCAATGAGAGAAACATAACCAAGACAGCTCTCTAACCCTTTTGGCACCTGGCCTGATCAGCTTCGCATAGCTCCATTTAGTATGAGTCAGAGCTGATTTTCAAGTTGGTGGATGCTGGCTCCATGGATGGCATGAGCAGAGATCTTCTGCAGGGAAAAACATTCTGTGTATAGCTGTGGAGGAAGGGTAAGAGCATTGGATTGGGAATCCCCAAGCCCAAGATTCAGTATCCACATACATGAACCTCCCTAAACTGAACAGCCCTGAGGGAGTCACTCATCCGCATTGTGTCTCCCTTTTCTGAGTGAAGATAGGCAGTAAATGGAGGTACACAGAGGCAGAAACTGGGTCCTTCTGGCTTTTTCTTGGATCACTGGGTGCTGGCATAGAAAAGACCCTCAACAGTCAGCTGTTGGGGCACACATTTATAACCTGCTGAAGCAGGAAGATCATAAGTTTGAGCCCAGCCTGGGGATCTTAGGGACTTATCAAAACCTTGTCACAAAACTAAAAATAAAAAAGAAAACCAAGTGTAGGAGTACACAACTGTAATCCTGGCACTCAATAGACTGCGACAGGAGTGTCACTGTGAGTTCTAGGTGAGCCTACATTGCATTGTGAGTTCAAGACCAGCCTGAACTACATAATAAGACCCTATCTCAAAAAATCAATAAACAAAGAAATGCACTATTTAATTAAAAGGGGGGCTGGGAGGTAGCTCAATGTGAAGTTCTGTGTTGAACCCTTAGCCAAATTTAGAAAGAAAAAGAAAAGATAGAAAAAGATCCTCACTGAATGCTCTCCAAATGGAGTAACACTTTACAAGACATTCATACCCCACTAGATAAATGGCACCATTCTCAAAGTAGGGTTGCTCCTACCAACATCACAGTGTTGGCTAAGTAGAAATCTTTGGGTCCCAGTGTCACTAGGGACAGGACCCAAAAGTTAGAAATCTGACAGTTTTGCAGAATCACTTGTGTATGGTGAGGAAGGCAATTTCCATTGCTCCCTTTTCTCCACAGGATGGATATGCATTCAAGGTGAACTACATCACCTCTACCATAAAGCCTTCCTTGACTGATGCCAATTAATTGCCTCATCCTCTGTGGCTTCACAAGTAAATTATCTTATTACCATTTGTATTCCCAGCACTGAAGCCAGGAACCAGCATATATTAAATGCACATATTTTAAAAAATAAAATCTGAGCTGGGTATGATAGTGCAAGCTGTAATCCCAGTTACTCTACATTTGTGTGTGTGTGTGTGTGTGTGTGTGTATCTTTGTAATTTAAGGTGGCCTTGAACTCACTATGTAGCCCAGGCTGGTCTCAGACTCATGATGATCCTTCTGCCCCAGCCTCCTGAGTCATAGGATTATAGGTGTATTCCACCACACAAAACCATCCCAGGTAATCTGGAGCCTAGAGCAAGAGGATCACAAATTCAAATCCAGCAGAGCAATTTAGCCAGACCTTGCCTCAAAATAAAAATTAAAACGAAAGGGGTGAGATGTAGCTTAGTTCAAAAATCCAGGGTTCAACATCCAGTACCACAAAATAGATAGATAGATAGATAGATAGATAAATAAATAAATAAATATAAATAACAAAACAAATGAAATGAAATCCAAATCCAACCTTCTTCCTCTGATCCACAAGGCTTTTAGTGATTTGATCCACCTTGCCCTTCATACTTTC
This sequence comes from Dolichotis patagonum, assembly GCA_004027295.1. NCBI lineage: Eukaryota > Metazoa > Chordata > Mammalia > Rodentia > Caviidae > Dolichotis > Dolichotis patagonum. Next base: position 8,356 of record PVJX010003326.1, read on the forward strand.
TCTGTTTCCCAACCCTGGCTTGCCTTTCCCTTCTCTGCCCTCATCTCCAATCTTCCTACCATTCCAGCCTTCATCCTGATCCTTAAATAAACTATGCTTGTCTTCCTCTCAGCCTTTGCTGCCCACCCACTCTGAAGGAACCCTCCAAACAATACTGTCTCATCATCCTATTTTATATTTATCATGCACTTATCATTTGCTGATCATTTCTTTTTTTAAAATATATTTGTTTTCTCCTTTTCCTTGGGGAACATGAGGTCATAAAATTCGAGATTTTTTTGAATCAAGGTCAGGAGACCTTATCTAGGGGTTGATTTTTTACCCCCAAAGGAAATTTGGCAGTGTTCAGACACATTTTGGGAGATGCAAGTAGAGATCAGGGATGCTGTTAAACATCTTATAAAGCAAAGGACACCACAAGGAATTTTCCAGCCCCAGATGACAACACTGACACAGTGGAACAACACTGGCCTAGCCTGTCGCCTAGCAAATTATATACGACTCAAACACAAACATTTGTGCAGCATGAACAAATGAATGTTTGAATTAAATGTATTTAATTTTGAAGTCCAAAAGATCCTGAGAGAATAATTATACCACAAGCTTTCACACTGCTTTAGGAAGCCTCAGGCTAGGAAATGGAGTTTAAAGAATTCTTCACATAAGCAAGAATTTCCAGCTAAGTGCTGAAGATATAAACTTTTAGGACTAAGGCCTGTTTTTGTTTTTTGAACCCACAAACTCACACTTGCCAAGCAAGTACTGTGCCCCTGAGCTACATCCCCAGCAACAAAGGTTTGTTTTATATATTGTCCCAGTAAAATTATCTGATGAGTTCTACTGCTTTAAGAAACAGACCATATTCCAGAACAGCTTAGTCATCTCAATGAGCAGGAAGCCAGAGCTCAGAGAAGCCCATGATCCCTTAGTATCACAGTGATCCATACCTGGATCTCCTTAGTACCCAGCTGGCCTTGGTCACAGACTAGACATGGCTCTATGATTCACCAAAGACACAATTTAAGAGTAAGATGGTGTGGTATTGCAGTTACCAGCTCAGCAATAGAGCCAAGACTGGGTAAGGTTTTGTTTTGTGTGTTTGTGGCTTTTGGTTTTGCTTTTGGTTTGTGTGGCTTTTTTTGTTAAAGGCAGAGTCTAAGTACTTCAAGATGACTTCAAACTTACTATCCAGCCTAGAGGTGTCTTGAACCCAGGACGCTTCTCCCTTAGCCTCTGCAGAACTGAGATTACAAGTGTGGTGGTGCATGGAGTAGAGGTTTTGAGTTAGTTTTCATCCCAGCTCTGCCTCTGAACAACTGTGTGGCCTTGAAAAGCCACTTAACCTCTCTGAGCCTCAGATTCCCCTAAGGACCTATAAAGTTGAGACAATAATAGTACCAAAGTCACAGGGTTGTAGTGCAGATTAGAAAATTTAGTGTGTGCAAAATGTTTGGAACAGTATCTGTGCATAATAAGTGCTATATTTAGGGTGACCAATACATCATCCCAGCTTGCCTAGAACTTTCTTAGCTTTGGTACTAAAAACCTTGCATCCCAAGAAATCTATGTTTATGTAAAACAAAACCAGTGGTCATCTCAGATATATGTGTTGGATTTTCTAAAAATCTTTTGTGCAATGGCCCTGAAGCAAGGCCAGCAGATTGTTGTAGCTGCTAGTTTCAAACAGGAGCCTAAAGAGAATTCTTTTTGTGGTCTGTTGGCCATTTCAGAACTTCGGAAATGGTATGGTCAATTCATCAGAAAGAAATAGCAGGTAAGTATGGTGGACTTTAGGGGGCCTGCAGGGGAGAGACCCTGGCACCTCGGGACCTGCACCATGTGGTTGGCTCAGGGTGCTGGGAGAACAAGGAGCTCCTCCCCTCTCAGGGGGGTGGCTGAGAGTGTGGCAGACTTTCAACAGCCCAAAGGAGAGAGACCCTGGCGCATCGGGACCTGCACTGTGCGGTTGACTCAGGGTGCCAGGAGAACAAGGAACTCCTCCCCTCTCTGAGGGGCGGCTGTGATCCTGCCGGCGTGTGGGCTGAAAGTCAGACATCTCATGTCGTCCTGGCCCCTGTCCCGTGTCCCCCCTCCCCCTCCCCTCTGCTTAGCAAGTGGGAGCCAGTGAACTACACATCTTTTGAAAAGATTGGCTATGTTATTTAGTATGAGCTCCCCATATGCAAAGATAAGGACAAACATTTAGAAGAAAACAAGATACAATATGACAGATAGTGAAGATCTCTGGTTGTGTAGCTTTGAAATTTATGCTTTCTTATGTCCTGTTCTGTTCTGTTTTGTTGTGTTTAATTTTACTCCCTTTTAAAATAAAATAAAAATTTTTTTAAAAAAACCTTTTGTGCTGAGGGTTTAACTCAGTGCTATCAAGCAATTGCCTAACATTCAGAAAGCCCTTGGTTCAACTCCTGGTACCACCAAAAACAACAAATAAGGAAATTCTTCTGTTAATAATTGTCTGTAATAATGTTCAGTTTTACATTTCATTACTTAGTACTTTTCATAGGGGATGGGTTACCAACAACCACATAGATGAGACAGTAGGGAATATATTTAACCTGCTTGCTAAAGTAAATGAGACCAATCCCTCAGTCATTCTCTGCTCATTCATGTTGGGAGGTTCACAGTAACTGTTAAATTTTTTTAAGAAGCAGTTTCTTGTTATTAGATCATCTTAAACTAGAGAAATTAGTTTCTTCTTACAAAAATTGTATATTTCACATAGTTTCCCGTTGCTGACTCAGTTTTCCCTTAAAGCACATAGTCTGAAACTCAAAGGAAATTAGGAAAGATAGCCTTCCATATTTTTTAACTCAACATTCAAGGACTTAAGCAACCTTGGATAGAAAATATTGAGGGCAAGAGGCTGAAGCAAGAGGATAGCCACAAGTTTGAGGCCAGCCTGGGCTACAAAATGAGTTTAAGGCCAGCCTGAGCTACACAATGAGATCCTGTCTCAAAAAAAAAAAAAAAGGCAGAGAGAGAACTCCCCCCCCCCAACTGAAGGAGAACTGATCATGGCGAAACATACCTGTAATCCCAGTACTCTGGGATCACAAGTTCAAACTCAGAATGGGCAATTTAGAGACTTAGCAAGACCCTGTCTCAATACTGAACATGTGCAGACTTTTTTCTGGTCACTATTCCATAAATAATACAATATTACTCTTTATATTGTGCTGGGTGTAAGTAATCTACAGATAGTTTCAAGTATATGAGAGGATGTACACAGGTTCTATGCAAATACTATACCATTTTATATAAAAGCCTTACGCATTCACAGATTTTGGTACCCGTGTATGGAGGAGGCTAACACAGGAACCGATCCACCATGGATATTAAGAGACAACTGTATTTTTTACTCCAGTTCAGTCATGCCATTTCCTAGATAGGAAATAGGCCCTCAGAATACTGCTAGCTTTCCTGAGGTCACATAGTAGGATAAAATGGTTATGGCACTCAGGCTCAAGATCCTGACTTCCAGAGTCAGGGCTTTTTCAGGGTTCAAAAGCTGGATTCCACTGGATACACTCAGTGGCAGTTTCACAGAGACGTGGGTGGTGGGGAATGAGAGGAAAACTGCATCACTGAGTGACCTTCATCCCTCCCCCTTCAATCCCACAAGCTCCTCTTTTCTTTCACTGTGGTGTGCATTGAACTTCAATTTAAGTAGCCTCTAAAAAAGGATTCAGCCATGGATGAATAAATATTTCATTATTTCAAAGATTTTTTTTTGAAAACCACTCAATTATATCATAGGATTTACATATTTTCTTCCCTGGAAAATTTTTTGCTCTCATGAAGAAAATTTAGATTTTTCTTTGAGCCACATTTTCCCCCTCTCTATTAGACTTGTATATATTTGGAAAATCTGAAGCATGGACCCTTTAAAAGGCAGCAGTTAAACTGAAAGTCTCATTCAGTCACCGAAATGAATTGGGTGACTCAGAACATCAGTAACCGCTGGCCCAGATGTGTAATCTCAGGGTCACTTCTTGGAAAAATGTCACTTAGAAAACTAATGGTATTCGGAGTCACTTCACAGAAGCACAGTGTGAGGGTCTAGGCACGCCCCATGGAGAGGAGCAAAGGGCAGTAAAGCCATTTAGGGCCCAGGTACAAAGGAATGGCAGAGTGGGAGTGCAAGGGAGACATGGTGACATGCTTTTCCTCACATGTCTGAAACAGACAAGATCCAAAATAAAGAAAGTATCCTGAGTTGACCTCTAATATGAGAGAGAGGTGGTAAGACACAGTAGTGTGTGGCTTTTGTCCATGGGAATTCTGGGCTCTCCTTTTGTGGTTTGAGGCTTAAAAGAAAGGCCAAAAGACCAAAGGAATGAAAGCCCAGACTTGATACTCAGTGAGCCTGAATCCAATCTTGGCCACTGATATGCTGTGCATCTTCAGGCAACTTCCCGCACCTTTCTGAGCATCCTTTTCTATCAATACCTATCATATAGAGCTAGTAACACATTAGAAAAGAGGAAATCAGCTGTGTGGGGTGGCACACACCTGTAATTCCAGCACACTGGGAGACTGAGGCAGGAGGAGCACAAGTTTGAGCCCAGCATGAGCAACTTAGCAAGACTCTGTCTCAAGATTTTAAAATGTTTTAAGAGGCTGTATATACAGCTCAGTATAAAGGCCCTGGTTTCAATCTCCAATACCACAAAAGAAGGAAGAAAGGAAGGAAGGAAGAAAGGGATTGAGGGAGAGAGAGAGAATAAGAAGAAAGAAAGAAAGAAAGAAAGAAAGAAAGAAGAAAGAAAGAAAGAAAGAAAGAAAGAAAGAAAGAAAGAAAGAAGAAAGAAAGAAAGAAAGAAAGAAAGAAGAAAGAAAGAAAGAAAGAAAGAAAGAAAGAAAGAAAGAAAGAAAGAAAAAGAAAGAAAAGGGAAGGGAAGGGAGAAGAGCTCCTGTACAATACTCCTGTACCAAGGAAATAGCTACAGCCACTATTTGTTAAGTAATTACTAGATTCTCATCTCAGAGACTTGAGCTCTGTCTTATCTGTGGACAACATCCCTGGTTTTCATGGCCTCTGTCTACCAGATATTCTATTTAACGCTGGATGTGTTAGTCAGCTTTCCATCACTATAACAAATATCTGAGCTAATCAGCATACAACAAGAGAAAGTTTATCTTGGCTCACAGTTTTGGAGGTTCTGGTCTGTGTTCTGTTAGTCTGGTTGCTTTGGCCCTATGCTGGCTCACCGTGGCAGGAGCCAGTATCAAGGAAAAATTGCTCACCTTATGGCTGGAAATTGAATAGGAAGACATAAAAGGTACCAAATCCCACAGTCCACTTCAAGGGCATGACACAAATGACCTGAAGACCTCTCACAAGGCTCTACCTCTTAAAGGTTTTACCTCCCAATAGCAACACAGCCTGGGAACCAAGCCTTTAATGCATGGGCTTTTGAGGGACATTTAAGATCAAAACTATTTCACTTGGGAGGGGGGTGTTTAGAGTACAGCTGTCATCACTGTTAGATGATAGATTTGGATTGGAGGGGAGAGAGTAGAAAAATAGAAGAAAAGGAAGAGATTAGAAGCAAGGCTGAAGGACAAAGGGAGATTGTATAAATTTCAGGAAACTGATAAGGAAGACAGGAGGGAAAGGGAGAAGAGGAAATAAAAAACAAGAAGAGAACAACAAAAAACCTAGAAACAATGTTCACACATAAAAACAAACGATCAAAAAAATAAGAAAAAATGTCCACTTCAAGGTGCATCTCTGCTGTCACTGATAGGCACAGTGTGCAGAGTCCAGATCCGTGTTGAATAATCCCAACAAACCATAGATTTATGGCAGGGTAGTGGATAATCCCAACAAGCCTACACCTTTAGTTGCACTGAAGTTCAGGCTGGTTTCTGGCTGTGAGGCTAGAATGCGATTTATTCACCCTGCAACATTCTAGATGCCTTCTGCCAGCTTGAACTCGACTCCTTGACCTCTTGCCAATCTGAACTTGGTTTCACCTCACTCTGATACTGAGGGCCACTAGATGGAGCACGGCTGCACTGCTCTGAGTTCCAAACTCAATTGGCCCCTGTCCAAGATGGCTACCAGCCAATCACCCTCTTTGGAGAATATTTGAACTGGAATGACTCATCAGCCAGTGCAGTCCACTGTGTCCAGTGACCAGTTCCACTGGTGCATTTCTCTGTGGAGGCCTCTGGAGTTGCCAGTGGTCACCACGCAACTGCAGTTTTGAGTCTTCCTTCCCACACAGTGAGTCAAGGCTCAGGGAAAAACCACTGACTGCTGCCTCCTTCTTCATTGAGATCTCTGTGTTTTCTGTCCTCGTGAACTTTAACTCTCACTTCAGATTGTTGCTGGGCCCAGGGACCCATTTTCCTCCTTCTCTTCCTCACATTGCTGTATTCCAGCATCTGGACACCAAATCTCAGAAAGGCTGTTTCTCTTCTGTTCATTACTACGCCATCTTTCCCAATAGATTTGGGTTAGAAGGCACCCTGGAAGAATCAGTCTTTTGCCATCAGTAACTATATTTAGTCAATTGCCAGAACACAGTAGGAGCTCAAGAAATAGGAATAAGGGACTCCATGATAGAAGAAATTAAAGACTGAACATTGATGAATGCCTCCTTCTAGATGGTGGGAGAATAAAGAAAAAGAAAAAACATAATATTGAATGAAATAACTCAGATACAGAAAAATGTTCATGGGGTGGCATTTGTATAAAGTTCTGGAACAAGCAAGATAAAATGTAGGATGCTTGAAGTCAATATAATGGTTACCTAGAGCCTGACAGAACTGGACAGTGTTGTTCCTATCTACCCAATATTTGGGTCCCTCTGCCTTGCAACTAATGTAGCTAGGTGAGGAGACTCTTGTAAGAGCTGGTTCATACTCTTTTCTTCTTTGTCTCTTCCATCTCTCTTCTGTTTTCCAAATGTAGACATGATGGCTTGATCTCTGGCTGCCATTCTGGATCATAAGAATAAAAGTCATGGCCTCAGATTAAAAAATTGGTAAGTAAATCCCTAACAACTCCATAAAAGTGTTGTGATAGCCTTGGACAGCTCATCTGATCAACTCTGGACTTCTTTTATGCAAGAGAGAGAAAACTGTCTCTCTTGGGTGAGCCACTATTATTTTGGAGTTTTCTGTCACAGACAACTGAACTTATGATTGCTGTCCAACTTATGACTGCTCTATGTAACTGGTATTGTTACTGCCGTACAGAGGACTCACGTGACTGGAAACAGGAAGATGTTGGGTATAAATCGCAGGCCAGAAGAGCTGTTGAAGGCTTTCCTTCCATGGAGACTACTGGGCCCACATCACTATCTTCTCATGCCTGGTTCCCCATTATCATGGAACTAAACGAGTCACAATCATAGACCTGACAATCGAGACCCACCCACATGATATCATTGACCTCTGCCAGAGAGAATGGGAGCTTATGCCTCACTTTACATCTGAGACAACTGAGATGGGCAGCAGTGGAGTAGAATTCCCTTGCCTAGTGTCATGGAGTGAGGAAATGGCAGAGCTAGAGTTTAAGCCAAGAAACCCAGTGAAAAACTCACCTTCCCCACCCTGGTTCTAGAAATTGAATTCAGCTCCTTTTTACTGAGCCATAACACTACTTCTGTTTTTTTTGTGTTGTTGTTTTTGTTGGTTGTTTAGTTGGTTGGTTGGTTTGGGGTTGGGGGGTTTTGGTACCAGAGATCGAACTCACGACTTTGTTATGTTTTCCAGGCAGGCACTTATGACTCTGAGCTAAATCCTTGGTCCTGTCTTTTTCTTTTTTAACTGTTTTGAGGAACAGGGTCTCACCAACTCACTAAGTTGCCCAAGGTAGGCTCGAACTAGCCATCCTTCTACCTTAGCTTCCCAGGTGTGTGCCACCACACCTGGCAAAGGTAACCTTCCTAACTCCTCAGTCGCATTACTCCCTTAGAAACCGCATAGCCCGTTCTCCCACTGGACTCTAAGAACTCCTTTTTAGCCTCTGACAAAACAATGGCCAGCCTTCACTTGGATACCTTCAGGGACAGAGCTCATTACCTTACAGGCCTGCAAAGGAGATTAGAAGGAAGAATTCCAATCCCTCCTCTGGCCTCTTGTATTGCCTGGCCTCAGCCATCTTGGGACTGCCCCCTGGGGACTGTTCCCTAGAATTAACTTTAACTTTTCTCAGCCATTCCCTATCTTCTCTCTCTCTCTCTCTCTCTCTCTCTCTCTCTCTCTCTCTCTCTCTTGCTCTCGCTCTCTCTCTCCTTCATTCTCTTCTCCTCCTTTTCTCCTTCCTCCTCATCCTTCCCCACACCTTGAAAAGGAAGCAAAACTACCACAGAGGATGATTAAGCAACAGTTCAGCACATACCTAAGTTACATACTCTGTGCCCCAGTCATCTCTCTCCTTGCACAAGTGGACAGATTGGTGGAAAAGCTCAAAATAGCAGCATTTGTGAATGAAAACTTGGCAATGTCAAGCAATATGGTTTCAACATCAGAGCATGTCCTTCCAATGGAAGATACAATGCCATTTAAAAGAGTAGAGTTAGCCGGGTATGGTAGCATATGCCTGTAATTCCAGCACTCAAGAGACTGAAGCAGGAGGGTCAAGTTCAAGACCAGTCTGGGTTACAAAGTGAGCTCAAACCCAGCCTGACCTGCCTGACTCTGTCTCAAAAAAAACCAAATAGATAAATAAATAAATAAGAGGATAAGTTTGAGGTAGCTTCCAAAGAGAAAGGAAAACGCATGTTTACACCAAGACTCACAGAAGAATACTTACATCAGTATTATGCTGAATAGCCTGAACTGGAGACAATCCAGTGTCCATGAACTCCTACATGGACATGAAAAGTGTGGTATAGCCAGACATGAGCTATTCATTAGCATTGAACGAATGAACTACTCACCTGAGTCATTCACCCCTGTAGTTTGTGGTGCCACCTGTAGTCCCAGCTACTTAGAAGGCTGAGGCAGGATGATTGCTTGAGCTCAGGAGTTTAACACCTCTGGGAAATACAGCAAAATTCTGTCTCAGAAAAAGAAAACAGAACCAAAAGAAAACAAAACTATTAATACACTCTACAACATGGATGAACCTCCAAATAGTTATGTTAGTAAAAGAAGTTAGATGGAAAAGACTACATATTATATGATTGCATTGATATAAAGATGTCTAGGAAAAGCAAATCAATAGAGATGAAAAGGATACCAGTGGTTACCAAGCTTGGAGATGGAGTGGGGATTGACTCAAAAACAGGTACTTATTGAGGGAGTAAAAATATTCTAAGTGTTCTAAAACTGGATTATAGTCATACTTGCTCAATTTTATAAACTTGCTAAAAATTGCTATACTATACTGCACATTTGCAGTGGGTAGATTTTATGTAGGTACATGCCTCAAAGTGTTTTTTGAGTTTTTTTTTTCCTGTATTAGAAATTGAACCCAGAACCTCACAAGTGATAGGCAAACACTCTACCACTGAGCAATGTCCCAGCCTTTTTTATAGTCTAAGATAAGGTCTCACTGTTGCCCAGGATGGTCCCAAACTTTGGGCCCTTCTGCCTCAACTTCCCCAGTACTGGGATTACAGGCATGCACTACTGCATCTGGCCAGTCAAAGTGGTTTGTTTGGTTGTTGTTGCCATTTTGAGACAGGGTCTTGCTATGTAGTTCAGGTTGGCCTTGAATTGACTATATAGCCCAGGCTGGCCTTGAACTCTTGGTAATCCTTATACCTCAACCTCCCAAGTAATGAGATTACAGGTCTGTACCGCTGCTGCTGGCAATGTGTTTTTTTAAAAAGATGAGATTCTGTCAAATGTGGTAGCATATGCTTATAATCCCAGCACTACGGGAAGTTGAGACAGGACTGCAAATTCAAGTCCAGCCTGGACAATTTAGCAAGATCTTCTCTCAAAGGAAAAAAATAACGGGGCAGGGTATCTGGGGATGTAGCTCAGTGTGAAAGCCCTGAGTTCAATGCCCAGTACCACACACACACACACACACACACAAAGAATGAGGTGGATGTGGAAAAAGGGATAGACATTAAGTAAAAAAGCAAGGTAAAAGTCAGGCATGGTGGCACATGCCTATAATTCCAACACCCAAGAGGCTGAGGCAGGAGGACCTCTGTGAGTTTGAAGCCAGCCTGTGTTGGCTATAAGGTAAGTTCAAGGACAGCCTGGTGAAATCCTGTCTTTAAAAAAAAAAAAAAAGGTAAAAAGTACAGTAATTGTCATTTATGTAAAAAAATTAAACACCCTACACATAAACATGAATACATACATAAATAGATATAAATAAAGCAGCCTGTCTTAAAAAGTTCAGCCCTATTCATTTAACAAGTCTCACTTTTGAAAAGGGGAATAGAAATCAGTGGCTAAGAGGGAAACTTTTACTTTATAATAAAAGTCAATTCCTTTGGTAATTTCTTTTAATTAAGAAAAAAACCAGGGGACTAGAAATGTAGCTTAGTGGTGGAATGCATACCTAGCATGTACTAGGCCCTAGATTCCATCCCCAGCATCACAGAAAAGGGAAGAAGGAAGCAAGAAAGGAGGGAGAGAGGGAGAAAAGGAGGGAAGAAAGGGAAAGTGGGAGAGGAGAAAGAAGAAAGAAAGAAAGAAAGAAAGAAAGAAAGAAAGAAAGAAAGAAAAGAAGAAAAAGAAAGAAAGAAAGAAAGAAAGAAAGAAAGAAAGAAAGAAAGAAGAAAGAAAGAAAGAAAACAGGGAAAAGGGAGAGAGGGAAAGGAAAAAAGAAGGAAAAAGGGCAGGGGGTGCAGCTCAGGGGCACAACACTTAGCTGGCACGCATGAGGCTCTGAGTTCAACCTCAGCCCTGCAAAAAATAATAGTGATAAATTTTTAAAATAAATTTAATGAAAAATCAACCCAGAAAGAGAAAAAAGACAATGCAGAAGGATAGGGGCCAGATGAGGTCAAACCTTTTAGAATTTTTAAATGCTAAAAACAGCTGGCTTTGGCACATGTGCCATAGGTTTGCCACCACTGTGCTAGGGTCTGTGGCTAGTTCATCCCCCAACACTCATTTTACAATTATTGGATCCATGAGTTTAGGAAATTAACATTTTTAAAGCAGCAAACTAAATGTATCTGGAGTTAGGAAGGGTTTAAAAAATGATCCAGTCCAGTCCTTTTGTTCTACATGTGGGGAAACTGAGGCTCATCCCATGCTGGAACTCACTGGCCCCGGGCCTGGGCTGAAGTCCAGCCTCACACAAGGCTCCCAGCTCCACCCCCACACTGCACTCTGCACAAATTGTCTCATGTCTCCAGGAAAGGGGAGTTTATAAATTTGGCCACATTTTGGAACAACAGAACCATAAATGGATACAACTGAGGGAGGCTGGGACGTACCTGACCTTTGAGTCTGAGGATGGGGAGGGGAAGGGAGAAAAGAGGGGGCAGGCCCAGTCAAGGCCTGATTTCTGCATCCAGGAGAAAATAAAGCTAGAAAGAAGGCTGAGCGAGAAGGTCAATGAAGCAGCAAAACGTGAAGGAACAAACTAAGCATGTTCCTATCCCCTCTCTGCCACCTACAGACCTTCAGCAAATGCCTTCACTTCTCTGAGCCTCAGTGATCACCAAACTTGGCATATGAAGAGAACATACAGAAAGTGCGTAAAAATGCAGAGACCCAGGCCCCACGTCTGATTTACGAAGAATCAGATTCTTCTAAGGATGTGTTTCCTGGGTGAAGCATCCTGGGGTGAGCTGATGCAGTTAGAGAAAAGTGAAGTTTAGAAAGTCATGTCATCCAGGCACTTAAAGCAGGCCTTGCAAAGTCATAATTTTTACTAGACTGTGTTGCCTATAGAGAAAAGTCCAGGATGCTTAGTATTTTTGGCATTCAAAACCTCCACAGCAACCTCTTGAACAACTTCATTACCCTCTGGCAGCCCTTCTCATCCACATTTGACAAGCACAAAAAGTATCTCCTTGCAGTCCCAGATAAACCCAAAGCCATGTCCCCTGTGTGGGTCCTAAGTGGGAACAAACTAAATTCCACATTCCAAATTTATCTTCCATTTCCAAACGTATTACAGTCACACTTCCAAACCTACTTCCCTGGGGGGAGATGCACCACCCACTTCCTCCTTTGTTCAGCTTTTCGGGACTCTGTATCCCTAGACTGAATCATCATTTCTTCTGAGCCCTCTTGTCCTCATGAATAAATCAATGAGTGAATGAATTAATCTTCATTGACTGGCCTCCAGCTCTGATAGCCAGTGATATTTGTAACCAATGATACTTGTTGAAATATAGTCAAACTTAGACCTTCCGAGTCAACTCTGAGCTGAGTGAAACAACCAATGAAAAACAGTGAGCATTTATGAGGTACCAACTCTGTGGCTGGCAGGTAGAAACAAACCAGATCATTCTAGATGTAGTGAGAATTGTGTGTTTTGGGAGAAAAAGACTGAGCTACCCTGTTCTTATAGAGAGATCAGAAAAGAAAGTAGCATTTAAGCTGACACATAACAAATGAGACAGAATTGGCCTGCAGAGCCCTGGAAGGGACCAGATAATCTGTATTTCAAAAGAGTTCTGTATTCTGAGTGGTGAGTGGAAGGGGACAGTGGTCAGAGCAAACGGTCAGGATCTACAGTGTTGGAGAGGTGGGGCTTAACCACATGAAGAAAGAAATCACAGGGTTCCTCTGTGCAGGAAGCACGACTTACCTTCAAAACCTTAGATTCTCTGATCCTCTGAGTTGGATCTGTGCTTTAAATACACATGCACGCGTGCGTGCACGTGCACACACATACACAAAGTCTCTCAAAGCCTCAGAAGTTGGCTGACGCCCGTAAGATTGTCTCTTTGTTTTTGTTAAAAAAAAATATGTTTTCCCACTGAATCTTCAGTTTTATATTTCCAGCATTGGCATTCACCCAAGGGGACAAGTTAGCTGAGACAAATGGCCTTCCGTCCTTCTGTCATTGTCCTCTGGATCGCAGCTGACGGCTGCTAGGGGGTCATTTCCTGTGGCCTTAGCAGGGCAGGAGGGCAAGGTGTTGGGGCCAGGCCTTCCCACGGATGCAGCTGTATCAGACACACTTCCCAAGGGGACTCTGCTCTGGGGGAGGGAAGTGGGGGCAGGCAAGGGGCAGCCCCCAAGAAGGCCAGGCCAGCAGCTCTATCCAACAGCTTATTATCAAGTGACTTACTTGAAGTTTAACAAAACAATGAGGCAGGATTCTCAGGTTAACCCACAAGGGCCTACTGCACTTATATTGGAAAGTCATTTATCTAGGATGAGAAGTACCTAACCCACCAGAAGGTCTAGATCACCTGTTTTCAAAACTCACCCAATTCAGGCCATGGGATCTGAGAAGTGAGAATGGACTGTGATTGGGAGACAGAAAATCCCTTCCCTCACTACAGACCACAGCAAGGAGCCCTGACCCTGGAAATGGAGGGCTCCAGACATCAGAATCCTTGACCTCCACATCTACCCAAGCCCCGCACACACCCCAAATTCTACTGGGTTTCTGGGCTCAGCCCCTCCTGATTATAAACAAAGTGGCACTCTGCCCCCAGGGAGAACAGGGAGTGTACAGGGGCAATGTCTGACCTGTACGCTTCCAATTCCTCAGGAAAACCCATGAATCTTTTTCTGGTTCAGTGCAGCACTTTCACTTTCTTTTGCTCATTACCCCCATCAAGATGTTTTGGGGTTGTTTGTTTTGTCTTCATGCTTGTTTTTTGAGATAGGGTCTCGCTTATAGTGCAGGGTGGCTGTGAACTCACTATGTAGCCCAGGCTGATCACGAACTTGCAACAATCCTCCTGCCTCAGCCTCTGGAGTGCTGGGATTAAAGGCATGTGCCATCACATCCATCTAGATGATTTATCTTGAATTCTTTCTTCCTGCCTCAGGGACTTTGCTCCAGTCATTCCTCTGCATGAATTACCAAGCAAAAGGATAAAGGAATCCTAATATTTTCCATCTTAGAGCTAACCACAACTAACAGTAACGACTTATATAGTCATTGCCTGACACTGTCTTCTTCGAAAGTACCATGAAAAACATTTCACCACTGAAGATATTGTTTCCAAAGTCACTAAGGAAAGGGAAAGACAGTACAGTGAAACCAGGAAGCGCTACAGATCTCTTCTGCTCACATTTTTATTGGCACGTGATTCCTTCTAAACGCAAGGGAGGCTTAGAACTGTGGTTTAGTTAAGGATTGAATAGCAGTCTGTGGATTTTCACATATACTAGCGGACTGTTACAGTGGGGCAGGGTGGTTTTTCAACAAGAGAAGGGGTAGGAGACTGGACAGCAAAAGCTTAGCTATGCTCATAACATCCCTAGCCAGAGGAAGAGAGACATGTCTCCTGGGCCTGTGTCTGCCTTTTCCTGTGAATGTAAAACTAATTTGTGAGCAGCCCTGGAGCGCCCCCACCAGTATCCCCTGACAACCACCTTTACAACCCACAGCTGTTTAAACACACCTAACTGTCTCTGCATTGTCTAGCAACCCAGAAGTGCTGAGAGCTCCAGAAGCAGCCTCACCAGTAAAGGATGAGGGACTGATGGACAGAGGTCCCAGCTCTCTTGTTTCTTGGTTGGGATGGCTGACGCATGCTCTATACAGTCTCTGACAGTTCCCTACAGAGGATGAGCTCCTGACCGCTGAAATAACTGGCTCTATATAACATTGTTTTTCCCAGGGATTCCCTGGGATCACCCCCCCAGATAAATGAGCTGCACTTTAGTACTCCTCTTGGGATCTTCTTCTAGGAGAAACTGAGGCTGCATCTTATGGCCACGGTGACCTGTGCTCTTGTCTCCAAACCATGCCCACCCTTGTGCACAAAGGGTGCTCAGTCGTATGTGTGTGTGTGCACGTGTGTGTGTGTGTGTGTGTGTGTAACAGGGTCTAACTATGTTGCCTAGGCTGGCTTTGAATTTGCAAAACTGTCTTAGCCTCCCAAGTAGCTAAAGTTACAGGCATGCATCACCACGCACAATGCAATAATCCTTTTTAATAATTGTTTAAAAGTGCATGTCAATGATTGGTCATGTTGGCCAGTGATACTGCAGACTTACCAGAAGAAATGCCTCATGCATTAAAAAAAAAAAGCCATGGAGGATTTATCTGCTCATCCTGTTTCTTTCCCACACACAGGAAATCCTGGACAAGCAGAGCTTCCTGACTGGGGGAGCTCATAGCAGCACTGGGTCAAAAATCATCTCCTCATGAAAAGAAATGTTTGGGTGGTTGGAGAGAATCCATGTCACCTTCTTCACTGCCTGGAGGAAAGGAAAGTTCAAAGATCCGAGTTCTAGTCCATAATCTGCCACTAGTTTACTGTGTCACTGCAGGCTGTCCCACTTTAGGTTCCTGTCTATGCAGTAAAGATGTGAAATAATTGAGTCTTGGATCATCTTTGAGTTACTATACTCTGCATCTCCTCAGAAGCTGGATCCAGGCTTGGCACACTATTTTACTTGAGAATACTTTTAAGAGATTCAGGAAGTCAAAGAAGACAAGTGTTCTGTGTATTTTGGAAACCAATATTAGCAGCTATTAAGAAGAGTTAGAGTGGTTTATCCTGTAGAAGGAATTTTCCATGGAAAAATATTTTTAAATATATATTTTCTTAATAATTTGGTACTTGTTAGTCACTGTTCTTGTTTCCCTCTCTTGTTCCTATCTCTACCTCACAGTCCTAGTTACCTGGCCAGCTGGATCATGTTGCGTCTTCCTTAAAATGCATGTATAGATACCAGGTGTTCAGTGGGACTCCCATAGTGCTTTGCACATGACAGATGACTACCAAATTGAGTTTTATTTCCAAGGTTATGTGTTCCAGGAAGACAGTCTAGATACACTTGACAGAAAAAGTAGAGGCTAAGAATGAAGGACAGAAAAAGCTCTCCTGAGAGAAGGTGCTTAGACTCTGGTATGGGCTCCGTACTTCGTTTTAAACTTGTCCTTTTAAATTCTTTGCAGATTCTAGATAAGTAAAGTTAACACATAAGTTACTCCACTTAAGTGAGATGTCACGATGAATGTTGGTGTATTAGTTTAGCAGTATTTTAGGTTGCCAGTTGCAAAATACAGTGGCTTAAACAATAAGGACATGAATTGGTTGCTTACCTACAGATCTAGAAGCTCTTGGTAACAGAGTTGATCCACCAGCTCAATAATGTAATGAAGGATAGCTGTTCTTCCTACATTTTCACACCTCTATCCTTATATTTCAGTGCCACATGGTCTCAAGATGGCCACAATTTCTGTACACTGAACTCTCCCCTTCCTTCTAATCACTTAATAATAAAAGCTTTCTAGATTATTGTTATTATTGTTATTAGTTATCCATTATGGTAAAACAAGTTACTCAAGGCCTAATTGCTTAAACTATAGTAAACATTTATTATCTCTGGCACTTTTTATGAGTCAGGTATCCATCCAAGAATAGTTCAGTTAGGTATTTCTAGCTTCAGATTTCTGAGTTGACCTGTGCCCAAATCTTAATTTATAAAGATGACTTAGTAACAACACAGAGAAGTAAATCCCTTTGAAAGAAAAATTAATGTTACTTACAGT
This sequence comes from Dolichotis patagonum, assembly GCA_004027295.1. Classification (NCBI taxonomy): domain Eukaryota; kingdom Metazoa; phylum Chordata; class Mammalia; order Rodentia; family Caviidae; genus Dolichotis; species Dolichotis patagonum. The sequence goes on from PVJX010003326.1 coordinate 24,950, forward strand.
TCCCCTAGAAACTGGAGGCACAGTGTGCCACTCAGGGCCACAGGGGAAAGCACTAATGTCAGGAGACAGAAAGAAGCCAACAGAAAGTATAGACCACAATATTGATTGGGGTTTTCATGGGAAACTCAAGGTACAGCAATGTACATAGTTTAGGACTGGCTCATTTGAATCACTTCAGGGGCTTTGGAGGTGCAGAGGATGTCTCTAGTTGGTACCTTGCCCTTGATTGACATAAAACAGAATGAAAGTTAGATAAAATGTTTTAGAGACAGTGTGAGATTAGTCAGTTTGTATATGAAAGACAGGCTTGCTGGTAAGTTGTTTGCTATCTCTGGATAGTTTCTCCCTGAACAGTAAGCCTCTCCCTTGCAAAAAAAAAAAGTCCAAAAAATCATAAAATATAGAAAATAAAATATATGAAAGGTGTGAAGAAAGATCACTTGAGCCCAAGAGTTGGGACCACCCTAAACAACATAGCAAGACCTTGTGTGGAAAAAAAAAAACAAGAAGTATAATCGGCATAAACATATCTTTAATTTGTGAAGTCACTGGATATTAGCTCACACCGTAGTCATATGAAAGCTTGACTAGGGTTAGAGCTGCATTCACGGTGGTCCACTCATGTAGTGGCAAGTTGAGGCTAGCTGTTGGCTGAACTAAGGCTACTGAGTGTCCTTACAACATGGCGCTGTCTATCCCAGAGTGAGTAATTGAAGAGAACAAGGCAGAAGCAACAATGGTTTGTATAGCTTGCCATCAGAAGTTGCTCTTTGAAGTGAGTCACTAAGTTCAGTCTACATTCAAAGCAAGGGGATGACTCTTTACCTTTTGAAAGGAGGGATGTCAAAGAACTGGCAGGTACCTATTTTAAAACTTGATGACAGGGGATTTGGGAAAGCAAAGGAGAACAGGATTGTGGTGACCTGCTTAGACCTATCGTGACTCATCGCCTGGCACACATTGGCACCCTAGACAAAATCAAGGTTTAGTTAGTGAAAAGGAGAGGGTAGGCTGATGAGGACTTGGACTACAGTGTCCCACAATGAAGATATTAAGGGGGAAAAAAAAGTTCCCAGATAAATGCATGGCCCAATATTCTATGGGACATACTGATCTGAAATCATAACGTATCTGAGGTCAAATTTAACTTTTTTGTTTGTTTATTTGTTTTATAATACTGGGAAGTGAATTTAGGATTTTCACACAGAACTACATCCTAGGCCTTTCTCTATTTTTTATTTTTTTTGAGGCAGGTTCTCACTCAATTGTCCAAACTAGGCTCAAATTTGTAATTCTTTTGCCTCAGGCTCCCAGAGTGCTGGGATTATAGGCATGAACCATCACACCCAGATTGTGTTTTGTATTTTTATTGGCTACAGCTAGGTAGGCAATTAGTCTTCAGTGGTCACAGGAGGAAGTCAATGAGGGGATGGGACTTCTTGGAAAGAGGGAACAAAAGGAAGCCCAGGGGATTGTGGGAAGAGCAGATATCTCAAATCCAACATCAAGTCTAGGGTCAGAGAAAGGGAAGTGCAATCATGCCCAGTCAGGCAGAAGTCTCTTTAGGTCCTATTTTCTCCTCTTCTCCCCCAAATTCATATCTACTGCTGCCAGAATTGATACCACCATCATGTCCACCTTCATCTCAGAAAACAGTCAGAGGGGCTGAGAGTGTAGCTCAGTAGTACAGTATGCACTGAGCAGATGAGAGGCCTTGGGTTTAAAAGAAAATACAGGAAGTTTTAACCAGAAGCATTCTCTTTCCAACATTCTGAAAAGTAACTCATAAAGTTAAAGTGCAACTGAAGAAATGGCTGAAAAATACATCTGAGAGCTTTGGGAACTTTGAGTCCTGCTGTGTGATCTCAGGCACAGTCCTTCCCTCTCTGGGCCTCTCCTTCCTTGTCTGTCTAATGCAAAACTGGCCTAGAGCATTTCTGAGGGTCCTTGCACTTAGCCTACATGTCTTCTTCCCAAAAGAAACATCAGAGGGCACAAAAAGACATGGGTGATTTCTTCTCATCCTGTCTGTAACCTAAATTCAAAGGGAAATGTTCAGAGTGACAACATAGATTTAATATAAGTAGTGGTGCACTAAGAGACTGTACTCACAAACACCCCAAAAGGAGTACCAGCTTGGCTATTTTTATCCCTCAAAATACACACACACACACACACCAGTCCTCACCACCCCCACCAGCTAACCTTCTCCAGTTGGTTTTTATAAGATAGAGTTCCAGTTAAAGGTGCTAATTAGACAGCTTTGACTTAGAGCGGGAGGAAGGCTGGGGAGAGCCTCCTGGCTGGGTATGATGTCACCGCAGTTGTGAGTTTCTCATGACTGAAGAATGTGAGTGTGTTTGCACTGCATGATGGAGCCGGTGATGCAAGCACAGCTGGTAAACAGGCTCCAGACAGGCAGACCCTATGCGAAGCTGAAGCTGCGGTGTAGAGGTCTGGCTGGGGCCCAGCTCTGGCTTAACTCCTTCCTGGCAAGACTGGCGGGTGGGCCCCCGAGGTTTGGCCACAGAACCTCCTCCACCAAGTCCCTGCCTCTCTCTCAGGCCCAGTTCTTGCTGGTGCCAAGCACTCATTTTGAAGCCACCAAGAACTGCACTCCCCCACACAAACACACCTCTTACCTGCTTTGTGTATGTGACTCCCTGACCTTGAGTCTCAGTTTTCTCATCTGTATGATGCGGGGTGGAGTCAAGACTTTAATCTCTTCTCTGCAGCTCCATAGTCTAGAAAAGCCAGTGAACCAAAAGTTTTTTAAGGAGTCAAAACCCATTTGGGAGCAAAACCTGACCTGAATGAACTGAGCCTATGAGAGTCTATATATTCCACTTAGAGGCAATACTCAGAAGCCAGCATTGGTGGTGCATGCCCAATAGTCCCATCTACTCAGGAGGCTGAGGCAGGAGGATTGCTTGAGCCCAGAAGTTCCAGCCTAGGCAACACAGTGAGACCTTGTGTCAAAATAAAAACAAGAACATAAAACATTCATAACCATCAAGTTATTCTTAGCACTTTCTGAACTCTGAAATCAATCCAGGTCCAAGAATGTTGACCAGAAGCGGTGAGCTCAAGGCATTTGCCCCTCCATATGAAGGGACTTCATGAGCCTTCTGCCAAAGTGTCAACCCCTGAGGAAAAGGGTAAGTTCTGTCCTTCTGTGTCCCCAGAAGCCATTTCAGTGACTGACACACAGCAGGTACACAATAGTTGTCAAATCCAGAGGTGAAGTTACTCATATCCTATAAAGACTGGTGGAGGTGATGGGAAACTGAGGCCTGAGCCTCTTAACTTGGCTGCCCTGGATCTTTTCCCACAGATTGAGTTCTGACTTCCCCAAAAAAGGTAACTGCTCACATTTCTCTACACAGTTCTCTGCTGGCTGCTCACAAACTTGAGTGACCCCCCTCCAACATTCCAGGACAGCCTCCTCCCCTGCTGGCTGGTTTGTGGGCACTGATGAGTTTTCTTTGGAAAAGGTTCAGCTGATATAAAAGAGAGGGGCCTCTTGCACTTAAGCAGGGGTTGGGGAAGGCACAGTCACAGTGTAAAGTGGGGACTGGGAGTATCTGGCGAAGACGGAATCTGGTGGCACCTTGGGACTGAAAAGCGACACACACCCCAGACCTCCCAGACCTTCCCAAGGACTGTTACTGTGCCCATCAGGCCCTGTCTTAATCTTCAGGCTGGAGAATTATCCAGACCCATCAGGAGCCACCAGGAAGGAATAGGCCTCCCCAGTGTGATCTGTCCTACCCCCAACTGCTATAGGGCCCCACGTTACTTCCTCTCCCTCTCTGGGTCTTAGCATGATAGGGTTGGAGAATCCAACATAGCCCAGCAGAGCTGAGATCAGGGACTCAGACTGGAGTTCAAGCCCCAGCTGCCTCTTGCTGGTCAGGGAACTAGAACAAGTCAATTGCCCTCTCTGAACCATAGTTACCATATCTGTAAAATGGTCCTAAGTTATAGGGATATTATCCAGGCACAAATGTGCCTGGCAATAGGAATGATAAAGAAGTGTTACATAATATTATTATCCTAAACATGGACAATTCTCCAGACTTGATGTTCTAGCTTAAGCACTTAGCACATTAATCACCTCACTGACAGAGCACCCTCTATGTTCCAGGCACTGTCCAAAATGCTTCCCAAGTATTGCTTCATTTCATCCTCCCAGTACATCTCAAACAGCTACTAGTACTTTCTCCATTTTTCAGAGGTGGAGGCTGAGGTTCAAGGGAGTGACATGACTTCCCCAAGGCTGTACACCTGGTTATTAACAAAACTAGGGGCTGGACATGGTGGCACATGCCTGTAATCTCAGCACTTAGGAGGCTGAGTCAGGAGAATTGCCATGAGTTTGAGGCCAGCCTGGGCTACCTAGTGAGTTCAAAGCTGCCTAAACTACATAGTGAGACACTGTCTCAAAAAAAAAAAAGAAAAGAAAATGAAAGCTTGGGTCTGTTACAGAACTCTTAAATGTTTCATACTTTGCCTTCAGAAAAGATCTAGCAGCCAAGTCTATGTTCAGTGCCTTGAAGCAAGAGATTCCAAGCTCATTTGTGCTGCCTCCTTATATGGCATGTGTCCTTGGGCAGGACTAAGGCCTCAATGTCTTTATCTGAACCATGGAGAAAACCATCCCTGCCTGCTAGCCTCAGTAGGGTACTTGTAAATGTGAAAAGGACTTTGTAGGCTCTGAGCCAAGACAGGCATCCTCAAAGTCTTGGTTGGTGGGAGGACAGGAAAGAATGAATCCTTTCCCAGTCACTTTGATGAGTACCAGATCATATCCAGTTACAGAGTGGTTAGAAAAAGGGTTGGATGAGTGAGGGGTGGTTGCCTCCAAACTGGAAAGGTCCTGGGTAAGCAGAAAGCCAAATACTTAAGGAGAAGAAGTCTCTGCCCTCACCCAAAGCCTGGCCCTTGGTGTGGTTGCTTCTCCTGGGAACTGGAAAGCATTGCGTGTCCTTTGGACTTTGTCTCTCTAAGACTAAGGCTTCACAGCTGTGAAATGGGATGACAATGATGACCGCCCCCCAAGGACTGCAATAAGGACAAGCCTTTTTCTATTCTCTTAGTTCATTCCTGCTGCTATACAAAATGTTTTAGATAGGGTAAATTGCAATAAACTAAAATGTTTTGCTCACAGATCTGGAGGCTTGGATTGTCCAAGATCAAGGTGCTGGCGTATTTGGTATCTGGTGAAGACTCAGTCCTCATAGATGGCACCTTCTGTGTGCCCTCACATGGCAGGAAAGACAAACAAGCTTCATCAGATCTCTTTCATAAAGTGCACTATTCCCATTTGTGAGGGTGGAGTCCTTGTGATCTAATCACCTCCAAAACCCCCACCTCAATACCATCACATTGCAGATTATAGTTCAGCATTTAAATTTGTGGGATACACATCCACACTGTAATGCATGTGGACAACGTTTGAACAGTTATCTTTTTCACTGGGTCTGCAATCTTCAAGGAGTTTCCTTCTCAGCTGGAAGAAGAATCTGAGCCAGGCAGTGACACACACCTGTAATCCCAGCTTTGTGGAAGGCAGAGGTAGGAGAATCACAAGTTTGAGCTCAACCTAGGTAACTTAGAAACTTAGCAAGACCCTGTTTCAAAATTTTAAAATCTTAAGAAAGACTAGAGATGTAGCTCGTTGCAAAGTTCCTGGGTTCAATTCCCAATACTATAAAAAGAATACAGAAGAAAAAAGAAGAGTCGCTGCTCTATATAAAGTGCCTGGTGCTGGTAAGCGTTACTGGATGGATGGATGGATGGATGGAAGGGGTGTGTGACCCACCCTTAGTCACACAGTCACAAAGAAACTCCATTGATGCCTCACACTGGGCAATGAAGGATGTGTAAGAGCTAAAGAGTTAGGCATTCCAGGTGGATGGGGCTGCATAAACATGAACTTGAAGTGAGAAATGACTGCAGCATGAATGAAAGACAATGGCCTCATGTTCTCGTTCAGTAACTTGCCCAACAAGATCTTGCAGAACTGTATCTAAACAGAGCCTCTTCCAGAGATATTTGGAGCAGAGCCAGGAAGTTAAGTAGGGATTAGGGCCCCTCGGCCCAGATGAGCAGGCAAGAGCAGGCCTAGCCTGGGGGTCTGGCCTGGAAGGGCCAGGTCTGGCTATATATGGTTTCCAAGGAACTGGGAGGCTTCTCATCCTCTCTACTGCCCACGCACATGAGCAAGGCCACCCACAGTAGCTGAGTCAGGGAGGCAGCAAGGGTCAGAAACAGAGGCTCCCTGATGGGGTGACTGAAAACACGGTGGTTCATAGCTAGAGCTCTAGAGTCAAGATGTAAGTTCTAATCAAGCTCCCTCCATGATAGGTATATGACTCTGGGCCAGACAATCACTTCCTAGAAATTCCATTTTCTTTTTATCTTTTTTTTTTTTTTTTGAGACAGGGTCTCTCTATATAGCCAAGGGTGGCCTTGAATTTGCAATCCTCCTATCTCAGCCTCCCAAGTACTGGAGTTAGAGGCATGCACTACCATCCCCAGAACCATTTTTATTTACCTATAAAAGAAAACAATAGTGATACTGGCAAACACTACTGTTGACTTCATTGCATGCTAGCCTAGGATAAGAACCCTATTTACATTATATATTGTATGCAATTCTCATTACAATAAAAAAATTTACTGTTACCATGAAACAAAACATGTTAGACTTGGTTTCACCTATGCCACAGTAATTTTTTTTTACTGAGAATTCTTAGTCTTTTCCTTTTTATTTCATTAAACCCAGCAATAATTTACACACTCAGAAGACAGAATTGCAACATATCCAAGGCTCATCTTAAAATGAAAAGGTCTAACAAAAACCTGTTTAAGCTGTTATAATTTGTTGGTGGAATATGAATGGTGTAAGATGTCTTGAGGTGCCACAGTGATTTTTAACTTGAAGCCTTTGTTCATGTAGTCTTCTCCATCCGAAGGGCCTCTTCTTCTCTAATTAACTCTTGGCTAAGATTCTTCATCTAGACTAGCAGAAAACTCCTTAAAGATTACAGACCAAGTGCCGAAAGATAACTGATGAATAGGGAGCATCCTTCAGTCCCCAATATAAAGTATTCAGAAGTTACTTTCCGACTGTGGAACCTGGATTTCCAGATGAAGAAATTGAGGCACAGAGAGTGACTCACATACAAGAAAGAAAAAGAACTAGGAAGAGCCAAGAAGTGCTTACAACTTCCTGCATTACCCTATGTTCTCATTTCTGTTAGTTATTTTCCCTTCAAGGTTCCCAACAGTTTCTGTAAAACAACACCTGGTACCTGTTCTCTGCCCTTCCAATTTTCAAATTCCTACGAAGGCCTAGGTTAGCCCTTGCAACAATCTTGCACAAAACCTAGGTTAGATAGCCCCCATTTCACAGATAGGGAAGCTGAGGCTCAGAAAAATAAAGCTAGTTGAGACTTTGGAATCAGTCAGGGAGAAACTAAGGGTGGTCACTGTGCGGTCTGACCCAGCTGCAGTGTCTTTGCCACAAAGGACTGATTGTTGACATTTGGAGGAGGTAGATTTTACCTCTCCTCTCTCCCCTAGACAGATGATTCAAGAAGAAAAAGAAAAATTAACCTGAGAGTCACTTAGAAGGAAAGATCAGCCAGAGGGCTGTAGCTGCTGCTCAGTAGTAAAAAGCACTTGCACAGCACGTTGAGGCCTTTCGTTTGATCCTCCGTAATGCGGGTGGGGCAGGATGGAGGTGGGGCAGGGGCAAGCAGAACTAGTGGGACATTTTCCAAACAATTTAAAAATTAGGACATTCTTTGAAAATCATAAAAGAATAAGGTGAAGGAACAGACTTAACAGTTCTAAATCAGATCATCTCAACATGATGGGCAGGACACCAGAACAGCTCTTTAAACCCATTAGTTCATCCAGGCACTTGGCCAGGAGCTGGGCAACAGCCCTGCCCCAGAGGAATCACTCCCTGGGCGGCACCCCTGGACTCTGAGATCTCGTGTCCCAGCAATCTTCTCTCCAAAAGTGGGGCACACAGTTGACAACATTTTGTCACATGTCCAAGAACATGAAAGAAAAGGAAAAATAAATTACTGCTTTCTACTGTTGCCGTCATCTCGTAAAATTTAATAACAAAGACTAATCTTAGCATTTTGCAGTTTAAATAAACTACCTGTGTAACTCACCACATTGTCCTACTCTTCTCACTAGCTGTGGCCCAGGGGGAACTGTATCTAAGATGGGCAGTTGGCAACTCTCACAAGAGTGAGAGAGAAACATTTATGCAAATAACTCAGAATAACTATATTTGTTGAGTATCTTTAGGTTGAAAGCCACATAAAACTCTCCTGCCTACCTTAATTTTAAAAAATAAAGATTCCTTGGAAGTTTTATTGGATTCTGGGATATGCAGTGGACAGAATTATGTGTCAAGGACAGAAAATTTCAATTATCTTTCTCTCTCTGTCTCTCCTTTTCCTTGTCTGTGCTTCGCTCTGTAACAATATGGCAATATGGCAGCTCTTATGAGAATATCATGGTTGGAGTAAAAAAATAAATAAAAGAAGCAGAGCTAAGCAGGGAAGTGGTTAGGCAATAACCACAGATGTCTGTTGTAGACATGCACATAGTGTGATGGGCATTCAGAGAAAGAAGATACACCTTGTAGTTGTGGATCAAGTAGAGTTTCTTGGAAGAGATGCCATTTGAGTCAGGTCTTGAAGCTGAGAATGATTTGAAACATAAAGTTTCCAAATGCCATCACAAATACATATAGATAGATAGATAGATAGATATAGATATAGATATAGATATAGATATAGATATAGATATAGATATATAGATATAGATATAGATATAGATAGATATAGATATATAATATACATACATATATAATATATATATATAATATATATATATATATAATCAAACTCAGAGCCTTGCACTTTCCCGGCAGGTGCTTATACCACTGAGCTATATCCCCAGCTGCTATCACAAATTAGGAGAGTAGGATGAGTACTGTAGGGAAGATGACATCATCCAAAAGAGCTTTATATTAATGTCTCCTTTCTCAAGATTTTTATAATTTTTTAAATTGAGATAGAAGTCACATATAAAATGATGTTATAGGGGCTGGGGTCTTTATTTTATTAATGTGTTATAATGGGCACATAGTAGTTGTAAATATTTATGGGGTACAGTGTGACATTTCAATATATATATGTAATGTACAATGATTGAGTCACTATAATTGACACATGTATCACATCAAACATATGTCTTTCTCTGTGTAAAAACATTTCATTTTGAAATAACTTTAAACTTATTTTTAAAAGGTGCAAAAATAGTTCAGAGAGTTTTCTCAAGCCCTTCATTTCTTATACCTTCACCTAGCTTTCTCTAATATTAACGTTCTATCTAACCTTAGTAATATGATCAGAACCAGAAAATTAGCATAGGTACAATACTCTGAACTAATCACCAGATAATTGAATTTTGCAAGTTTTTCTTTTGATCTTGTCCAGGATCCCACATTGCACTTGTGATGTCTTCTTTGTCTCTTCTAACCTGTGACAGTTCCTCAGTCTTTTTCTCTTATGACCTCAACTCTGAAGAGTATGGCCCAATATTTTATAGAATATCCTTCTATTTGAATTTCTACTGCCTTTTTCTCATGACTGGACTAAGGGTATGTACTTTTGGCAAAGATATCACAGACGTGCTGTTAATGCCCTTCTTACTACATCAGATCAAGAGCTACGTTCTGTCAATATGGTTTATTACTGGTCATGCTAACATAGGCCACATGATTAAGGAAGTATCTGTTGAGTTCTTTTTTTTTTTGTAAAGTGCCCCCTTGTAATTAGTATCTTAAGGAGAAAATATCTTGTGGGAGGATGCATGCAAAAGCGTAAGTTTCTCTGTTTGCTTGTTTGTTTGTTTGCTTGGAGACAGGATCTTACTACATACTAGTTTGTTTTTAAAAGTACCACCAAATACATACCTTCCACTTTTCTTCAGCAGATGTCAATTTTCCAAGCTTGTGAGATTTCAAGGTTTGGGGTGTGCCAAGGAGAAATCGTACTGGTCTAAGATGCATGGCTCCTTTATGTGTAGTTTCATGACCTTTCCAGTCCTTAAGATACTTATCGTAAAAATAGGTATCATTATATCTTACTACTCAGAGCTGCTGGGGAGTGGGGGAACCATGTTTATGAAACTGGTAATATTAAATGGGGTTGTTAATTTTCCTTCTGGATTCATCTCTATCTGTTTTTAGCCTCTGCTTCCATCCTGCCTCTGTCCATGCCCTCAAGCATGACTGGCATTACTCCTCATTTTGCTTGCCAAGACTTACTTGTGATGTCATTTCATAGGTTTTGGAAAAACAAAGAAAGTCCTGTAGAGGCTGAAATTTTCCTTCTGGGGCTTCAGTTTGCAGTTCTGGGGTCTGCCTAAAGGCACCAAGTGACACCTAGGCCCTGTGGGTAGCAGACAGGATATCCTTCCTCCTCTAGTGGAAGTGAAAGAAGTAGGAATTGCCTTCCTCTGACAATGCAGTTGGCCCATGGAGTATTGAAGAAATCTGAATAGGTACTGTATCTTGCTTAGAGATAGCAAGAGCACACTTAAAATTAACTTCATAGCCCAGTGTGACAGCACATACCTGTAATCCCAGCTCTCTAGGAGGCTGAGACAGGAAGATTGAAAATTAAGTCTAGACAACTTAGTGAATTAACGAGACCCTATCTTGTAAAATAAAAAGGGCTGTAGGCTAGACTCCAGCCTGCTAGCACCTGGCAGAAGCTCAAGACTGTTGATTTTATTGCCCTCTTCCTGTGGGCTCTGCTAAAGACTAAGGAAACAGATTTCCTGGAAGGCCTAAGAACCTTTAGATTTAAGAGACCTAAGCTCCCACCCCAATCACCCAGTTGATTCTTGTGGCCATTAGCCCAAACTATAATGTGCACAGGAATCCCCTGAAGATTCTTGTTAAAATTCAATAGTCCTTCTTTCTCTGTGGGAAATCTACTCTAAGGTCCCATGGATTCTGGAAACCACAGATAGAGGCCAACCCTGTATTTTCTTTCTCCTGTACATACATTCCTAAGATAAAGTTTGGCATATAAATTAGTCGCAGTAAGCTGAACATGGTGGTTCATGCCTGTGATCCTAGTATTCTGGGAAGCTGAGGGAGGAAGATCACAAGTCTGAATCCAGGCTGGAAAACTTAGTGACTTAGTAAGACTTTGCCTCAAAATGAAAAATAAAAAGGCCTGGGGATGTAGTTCAGTGTGAAGACACTGGTTTCAAGTTCCTAGTACCATAAAAATAGATAAATTAGTCATTCATTATATAGAGAGCCCTTCCTGGTACTCACCACAGTCTAGGAAGTTTATATTTGTAACCCCAGGGGAAAGTTATTGGAATTCCAGTGAGTTAATTCCAATCTACCATTTCCAGTGCAACTCATAGCAAAAATGAAGACACTAAGGCATACTTATAGTTGGGGGGAACCAAGGGTGTCCTAAGTCCAGCTAGGGTGATGGTTAACCAGAACAAAGGTCTCAACCCAGTGCCAAACCCAGATTTCATTTGTGAAGAGGGGAGTGACTCGAGGATGAGTGACTGTGAGAATGGTGGGAAATACGCAAGTACTGTGAGCTGGGCTAGATAGGGGGCTTGAAATCACCTCTGCAATATGCAAAGAGAAGGATATGCAGAAAGAATACTATGCATAACACAATTCGAGGTAGTATCGAATGTTTTGGGATCAGTGCTTTAACACTCTGATGTGTAATTTTTTATGCCCCAGGAAGTCATAGCCTCTTATCTCGAGGCTCCATCCCGGCTGACAGCATGGAACACAGTTCTCCATCTTGCCCGGCTCACACGTTTTTTGGGAGCTACAGGGACAGGGTTACACTGACCTGTCACCTTACTTCAAAGACTGCACATCGGCACCTTTGTTAGACTGATTCGCATTGCTTAATGCCAATGAGGGGTAAAGAAAAGTCCTAGCCAGCTCTGTACATATTAATACATGGAAATAGGGCCAGATTTAGCCAAAATGGAAATAATTGCTCGTTTCATGGAGAGTGATCTAGATAGCACTCCACAATTTATCATAAGAGATTAGTAAGTAATAGGAGGATCATTACAAGCTCTAGACCAGCCTGGGCTACAAACTGAGCCCAAGGCCACCCTAAAACCCTATCTCAAAGAGCCAAAAAACAAAAAGGAATAGCAAAATAGAACAATTGTTGAGTTTTATGGGGTTTTTGGTTTTTTGGGGAGGTTGTTTTGTTTTGTGTTTCAAGATAAGGTCTTGCTGTATAATTCAGGCTGACTTCAAACCCACGGAGATCCTCCTGCCTCAGCTTCCTGATCCTCCTGCCTCAGCTTCCTCCAATCTCAGCTTGCTGGGATTACAGGTATGTGGTACCATGCCTGGCTTGAAATAGAACAATTATGGCAATACACTGTGATAAAATTGTCAGCATCATTATTCTTGCACTTTAGGGTCATTACCAAGAAAAAATAGAGTTACTTGAACATAAACACTGTGATACCACAAGAGTTGATAACTGAGGCCATTAAGTGATTTATACACTATGGACATGCTGAACAAACACAGGATTCACATCCTGGGCAAGGCAGAGCAGAACAGCCAGAGATTTCATCAGCTATTCAGAGTGGTGGCTAATTTAAACTTTTGAAGGGTTTATTTCTGGAATTTTCCACGTAATATTTTCATACAGTGGTTTTATTATGGTTAACTGAAACAGCAAAAAAGCAAAACCACAAAGAAGGGGGGACTACTACACACATCCTGGTTCAGTAGATGGAGGGCAAGGCCTGAACCCTGTATTTCCAGCAAGCTCCCAGGAATCCACTTCAAATGCAAAATTTTATCCAGCAAGGTAATGAGAAGGAAGTCTGGAAACCAAAACATACATTTGTGTGTGCTAGGGATTGAATACAGAGTTAGCATGCACTGTACCACTAAGCCACAGATCTTACCTCCAGAAAACTTTTTTTTTTTAAGTCCAGGAGATCAAATCCACAGACAAGGTAAGTGATCTACCACTGAAGTACAGAAAACAATTTTGAGTGAACTAAAACAATGAATTTGAGGGCTACCTCTTTATCTTGAAAGTTTTACAATTTTTTTTTAAGGTACTGGGGATTGAATCCAGGCCTTTTACACTAAGGCATATCTCCAGCTCTTTCTCATTTCTTTATTTTGAGATAAGGTCTCACTAAGTCCCTAAGTTGACCAGCCTCAAACTTGTGCTCCTCCTCCCTCAACCTCCCAGAGTGCTGGAATCATAGGCATTGGCCAACATGACTGGCTGAATTCTTATAATCTTGATACTCCTCTGATGACAGTCTTCCAAAAATGTCTCCATTTCTGCACAGGGTAATCCAAAGAAGTTTCTGGTATTTACAAACAAAAGAATCTTTTGTAGTTTTTGTAGTACTTGGGCTCAAACTCAGGACATTGCACATGCTAAGTAAATGTACCTCTGAGCTATACCCCAGTCAAAAGGTTTTTTCTTAATACCCAAAAGTATTCTCCCCCCAAAAATTAGGAAAAATGACTCCTTCTCAGTGTCATTCCCCTCACTTCAATCTGTTCCTCCAGATCTACCATCCACAAACTGGTTAGACCCACCTGGGTCTTAAAGGAATCTATCGTTTTTTTAGGGAGCTACCGCTAGTCATTTACATCTCCTGCAGTAACATAGTCTTCAAAGATTACCCTGGAGATTCTTCATTGCTCTCAATATTTTCTCAGAGAGCTGAGGCTCCCTCCTGAGGCTCCCTTCCAAAGCTCCAGGTTCCCTTCCAACCCCTCAGCTGTCAATTAGCTAACAACTAATTACTCCCTAATTGCAAATCATCCGGCCCATTACTGGCTCCTACCCACACCAGCTGACATCCATCCTCCAGGGAAAGGTCTTTGTGAATCCAATTGTTCATTTGTTCCACAAGTGTGTGTGAGCCCCTTCTCTGCTGCCAGATTCTGTTCTGGGCCCTGGGGGCTTTGTGTTGAGCAAGAGGGATTCCATCACTAGTTTCATTGAAATCAGTCGAACAGAAAGCCAATGGCGACAATTAATCATTTCAAGTAATAACTGTTATGATGAGGAGAGGAGAGTATAATACACTACCGAGTAATTTTCTGGGAATGTCTTTCTAAGGAGGTGACATTTGAATTGAGACCTGAATGATAATCAAGAGCCAAACAGAAAGAAGATGAAAAAAAAGCAGTCTAGGCCAAAAAAAAAAAAAAAAAAAAAAAAAACCACCGAAAAAACCCCGACAAAACCCAGGTTGGAGAAAGCAACAGTGCCTATCTGTGGAGCATCCCTTGCATTCATTAAACCCCAAAGGATTCAGAAGTGAGCCAACAGATAATACTCGGGCAAAATAACTCGCTATAACTACCCGCGGGCAGACACTGGGGGCGGGTGTGCTCTCCCTGGGCTCGCCCTGAAGGGTGGAGTTATTCATCTGACTGGCCAGAATCCCGATTGGTCTTTGGTGGTAACAGAGTTGCTCCTAATTCAAGGTCCCAAATTCAACTGTTCCTTTGGTGACTAGGACTGCATGCTTTGGGGTAACCTGTGTTGGAGGGAACTGTTACCCTGGGGCAATAGAGAGAGATCCAGGTTTAAAACTGAAGAGAAATAAAAATGCAGATTGCTATACGGAATTTTCTGAAGACAGAGACAGAGAGACGCTGTGTGTGTGTGTGTGTGTGTGTGTGTGTGTGTGTGTTGCTCATACATGTCTGGGGAAGGAACACAAGGCCTTCACACTGAGCTACATTCCCCAGCCCTTTATTTTTTTATTCTGAGACAGGGTCTTAATAAGTCACTAAATTGCCCGGGCTGAGCTCAGACTTGCGATCCTCCTGCTTCAGCCTCCCGAAGTGCTGGAATTATAGGTGTGTGCTACTAGGCCCAGCTAAATTTCCTGATTTTAAATATTAACAATGAATTATAAAATCTTTAAACACTGTACAGACTAGAGACAGCACAGCTATGGGCAGGACCTGGCCTGTTGGCTTGGGTACAGCAGAGTTTAGTGAATTCCTAGAGGGAGAGAAAGAATGAGGAAGAATGCTCACTGCATTCTGGATTCTGAGAGCCTCATCTCTTGCCCAGGCTAAGATGTGTCCCTACCATAGGCATATATTAAGCACCTACTGTGTACACAACTCAGTGCCATGCTAGAGGATACAAAAGTGAAACTGCACCTTGCTCTGTGGCTGGGCGAGTCAGGGGATTCCAGTGCTGACTTGAAAGTCAGCGCTGCTTTCTGTAATTGCTGTGTGTCCTTGGATTGGTTGTCATCTCTGTGGGATTCAGCACATAGCCTGTGTTGGCACTAACCTAACTGGATCAAATGGAGGAAAATTATAAAGAGCCTTGAGTGTCTGGCTTGGGAGTTTAGGTTAAATCTGATAGGGAGTGAGAGCTACTAGAGGTTGTTGAGCAGGAGAGTAACGTGCTGAAAGGAAAATGGAGCAGGTCACCAGAGAGGATTTGCCCTTCAGCTGTGGTGTAGGGAGGACAGCAAGTGAGGATTATGCAAATCAGATCTTATCACCTCTAGCTCAAAACCCTTCCAGGGGTCCCTCTTCCCTGCACAGCAAAGTCCTTTCTCACTTTGGCTCACAGGCAGGGCTGACTTCAAGGGTTTGCAGACACATGGGGCTCTGTTGCCACCATGTTGGAATTCTTATTATTTTGAAGAAGGAACCCCGTGTTTTCATTTTTGTACCAGGCCCCTACAAATTATGTAGCCAGTACTGCCCATGAAGACACTTCCACCTGGTCTCACCTGTTTCTCCCTTTTCATCAAACACAACTCTTCAAACTCTAGTCACATTGGTTCTCCATCAGTTCCTGGAGATTGTTGTCTTTGCCTGGTACACCCCTACCTCTACTTGAAAACCAACTCAGCTCATGGTTTAACAAATTTCTTTTTTCTTTTAATCCTCCAGATCTGGGCATAATTATCTCCTGAGAGATACTTTCTCTGACTTTCTGAGATTACTTTTTCAAAATAAAACTGAAAAAATAATTTAGGGCTGAGAGTACATTTCAGTGATAGAATCCCTTGACTAGCATTCACTAGGCCCAGGGTTCAATTCCTAGCACTGCAATCATAGTAATTGTTATTGTCCTTGTTCAGTCTAAAAATTTTTTTAAACACACAAAATTTTTAAATAATAATGTAAATTAAGCCCTAGTACATGCTCCTACAATGCCATGTGACTCCTGTGCAGAGCTCTATACAATTTGTAATACTAATTTTATATGGGGGTTTGTTTATTGAATCTCTCTTACCTTCCATACTGTGAGCCCAAGAGGCTATGCATCAGGAGATGCTTGTAGACCTATCCCTCCAACGGAAAACTCAAGATTGAGATAAATGAGGGAGAGAGGACCTCCCCTTTTGGGCAAGTAGAAAATCAGACCACATACCCAGCAGGGTCTCCTCTGGCCTTGGCTTTTTCCCAGCTGGGACCCCATTAGGTCAGACCCTCTTGCCCTGCCCTTTTCCCAGAAGCGGAGCAATCCTAGAAGTGGGCTGGAAAGGGAATGCATTTTATAGAATCAAGCTTTAGCCTAAGAGAGCAATAAGTCAGCAGAAGCCATGCTGGGCCTGGGAGGACAAACAAGAAGCCAATTCACCCTTCCCGTGAGCCAACTGGCATGCAGCCTGGGTTACAAGAACACACACACACACACACACACACACACACACACACACTCATAAGCAACCAGCTGCTTCAGAGGACAGACTGAGTTGATAGCAACTGAAATACCAAGACAAGTAATGCTTGTATTGTTTGATTAACTTTGCAGGCTGGTAGTCTGAACATCTATTAAGAGGATGACAATATGCAATGTAGCAAATATGGGGATTCCCTTCTGTCTTGTTTTTGAAATCCAATATTGTTCTCACTGTTTTGTTTTGTTTCATTTGTTTTGTTTTATTCCATGTTCTGCTTTGATTGGTTTTATTCTGTTTTGTTTGATTTTATTATGTCTGATAGTATGAGTAGCAATTTTAAAGATAACAAGATAACAGGGCCTTATGGTAGCCATTGTTGATTTCCTATTACTCTGTTTTGAAATTCTGTATCACTTTCACTGTTTTGTTTTCATTGACTTTATTCTATTTTATTTTGTTTGGTTTTATTCTCTTTAAAATATACTTTCATTCTTTTGTTTTTATTGGTTTTATTCTATTCTGCTTTGTTTGATTTTATTATGTCTGATAGTATGGACAGTTATTTTAAAGATAACAAGAGGCATTATGGTAGCCATTGTTGATTTTCTATTACCTTGTTTTGTAGTCCTGTATCACTTTCATTGTTCTGATTAGTTTTATTCCATTTTTTTGTTTTATTCTCTTTAAAATAAAATAGAAAGAAAGAAAGAAAAGAAAAGAAAAGAAAAGAAAAGAAAAGAAAAGAAAAAAGCAATAATGAAGGTATTTCAGATCTCTGTCAGCAATATAGCCTTAGGCATTTGGAGCTTTGTGCTTAGAAGGTTTGTTGAGTGAGCTATCCAACTTGGAAAATATTTCCTTCTCTTAACTAAGTAAATAAAAATCATTTTACACCACAAGAGATAGAGGAAAAGAGACAGGATTTTCTCAAAACATAATGAAGCCACCATAGATGGCTCACCTTTATTAACCAAGACAAATGTACAGTACCAGAATCTGAGATAAGCCCTTGGCACAGTCAAACTCTCTGAATGATTGCCCCTCAATTCCATGGGGTTAAAATTATTCCTCTTCTTTTTTTTTCTTTTCTAGTGCCGGAAACCAAACTCAGAGCATTGTGCATACCAGACAAGCACTCAGCCACTGAGATATACTCCCAACTGCTCCCCCATTTTATTCTTGAGGAAATTGAGGCCCAGAAAAATTGAATAACTTGCTAACTGTCACACAGAAGGCAGTGATAGAATTGAGATTTTCTCCCTGATCTGCCCAACTCCAGATTTTTGAGCCTTCATTACTACTTTTATAACTTGTGATTTTTCAAACTGGTACATGTTTGTAGTACATAATAATTGTATTCATCATGGGGAGTTAATACATGTATATGACATTTCCCAATTCTTTTTTAAACTCCCTCCCCTCCTTTGCCTTACCCTTGCTGCATCTTTTGGACTCCTTCATAGATAGATAGATAGACAGATATAAATTTGTTTACATGCTTGTTGTAGATGATGATCACAATCCTCACAGAGACTTGGTGCATGTGTTTCACAAGCCCCTCCTCTTTTACATCTCATTTTCCTCTCCTCCCTCCATCTCTCAATTCTCTTCCCATATGCCAAAGATCCACCTCTCTATTTCCTGTTGTCTTTTATTTTATACTTTACCTATATATTGGGTTTCCCATATGAAAGAAACCATGCAGTATTTAAGCTTGTGTGTCTGATTTATTTCACTTAACATTATGGGGCATCTATTTCCTACACATGACTCAAGTTTATCTTTCCTTATGGCAGAGTACTACTCCATTGTGTGTAAATATCTAATTTTCTTTATCTATTCACCTGTTGATGGACATAAAGGTTGCTTCCAATATTTTAGTATGAGTTGTGCTGCTATAAACACAGATATGCATGTATCACTGTAAGAGGATGTCTTTAATCCTTTTGGAAAGATAACAAGAAGAAGAATAGCTGAATCAAGTGGAATTTCTATTTTTAATTTTCTGAGAACTCGCCACGTGTATTTCCACAGTGCTTGTACCAGTTTATACTCCATCAAAAATGCAGAAACATTGCCTTTTCCCCATACCCTCTTCAGCATTTATTACTGTTTGATTTCTTAAAGATAGTCATTCTTTCTGGACTGAGATGAAATCTTGGTGTTGTTTTCATTTGCATTTCTCGAACGGCAGGAATGTTGAGCATTTTTTCCATGTATTTATTAGCCATTTGTACTTCCTCATCTAAGAATGATTTGTTCATTTCAGGTGCCCTTTTTTTATTTGGTCTTTAAATTGGGGAAGTCCAAATTTTTTTTAGCTCTTTATATGTTCTAGACATTAGTCCTTTGTCAAGAAGTAGCTGGCAAAACCTTTTTTTCCCCCCTTTCTATAGATTATCTCTTCATTTGGTTGATCATTTCCTTTGATGTACAGAAGCTTTTTAATTTGATGTGATCCCATTTGTTGACTCTTGGTAGTATTTCTTGTGCAACAGGGGCTCTGTTCAGAAAGTCTTTGCTTGTGCCTATGTCTTCAAGAGTTTTTACTATTTTTGTCTCCCAGCAGATTGTTTCTGTTTTAATATTTAGAACTTTGATTCATTTTGACTTTAGTGCATAGTAAGACGTATGGGTCCAGGTTCAATCTTCAGCATGTGGAAAACCAGTTTTCCCAGTACCATTTGTTAAAGAGGCTATCTTTTGGGCTGGGGATTTAGCTCAACAGCTCAAGCTCTTGCCTGGTAAGTGCAACGTCATAAGTTCTATACCCAGTACCAAAAAAATAAAATAAAATAAAGAGAGACTATCTTTCCTCCAGTGAAAGCATTTAACCACTTTGTCAAAGATAAGATAGCTCAATGTGCCTAAAGAATCCTCTGTTCTGTTCCACTGACTCACAATTTTGGGGTGTGGGTGTGTGTGTGTGTGTGTGTGTGTGTATCTGTGTCTATGTTTTCTAATATAGTACCATGCTCTTTTTTTCAAGTAGTATAACTTGGAATCTTGGATCTTGATGCCCCCTGCCTTGCCCTTGTCCAGAATTGCTTTTGCTATTCTAGGTCTTTCCTATGACCTAGGTCAAATTCCATATGAATTTTAAGATTATTTTCTCTAGTCCTGTGAAGGATGCTATTGGTACTTTTATTAGAATTGCTTTACATATGTATAACATTTTTTGGAAGTATGCCCATTTTTATTATAATGGTTCTGCCTATCCAAGAACAGTGATATCTTTCCATTTTCTGATATCCTTTTCCATTTTTCTAGAGTACAATAGTATTCATTGGAGAGGTTTTTAACTTCCTTGGCTAGGTTAATTCTTAAGCCTTTCATTTTTCTTTATGCTATTGTGAAAAGAATTGCTTCCCTAATTTTGTTCTTGGCAAATTTATTATTGGTGAAGAATATTATTGATTTTTTAGTGTGTATCCTACTATGCTAATCAATTAGGTTGTTAATTGTAGGAGTCTTTTGGTAGTTTTTGGAGTCTTCTATGTAAAGGTTTATGTCATCTGCAAATAATAATAATTTAACCTCTTCTTTTCCTGTCTATTTCTCTTTTATTTCTTTACTTGCCTGATTACTCTGGTTAGTGTTTCAAAAACTACATTAACTAGGAATAATGATGTCAGACATCCTTGTCTTGTCCCTGATTACAGAAGGAAAGATTTTTGCTTTTCTCCACTTAATATGAAGTTGGCTATTTGTTAGTTATAGACAACTTTTATCATATTGAGATAAATATTTTCTATTCCATTTTCTTCAGAGTTTTTTTATCATAAGTGGATATTGGATTTTGTCAGATGCCTTTTCTGCATCTATTGAGATAATCACGTGATTTTTGTCCTTGTTTCTGTTTATGTGATGTATTACATTTATAGACTTGCATATGTTGAACCACTCCTGGAATGAATCCTACTTGGTCATGATGATCTTTTTGATGATTTTCCACATTCTGCTTGCCAGAGTTTTATTGAAGATTTTTGCATCTATGTTCATTAAAGAGGCTAACCTATAATTCCCTTTTTTTCATTTGGTTTTTTCTGGTTTCAGAATCAGGATAATGCTTGCTTCCAGAGATAATTTTGGGAGCCTTGCTTCCATTTTGATTTCATTAAAGAGTTTGAAGAGTATGATCCTTATTCTTCTGGGTATTTGGCATCTAACCCACTAACCCAGGACCTTGCTACTGAGCTACATTCCCAGCCCTGGAGTTGATTCTCTATAGACGCTAATTATCTGCTTGATGCCACCCCTCAACAGCCCTAGGAGAGAATGTGACAGAAGTAATCTTTGGGATAGGGATATAGCTCAGTGGTACAGTGCCTGCCTGGCAAGCAAGGTCCTGAGTTTGATTGATTCCTGGTACCAAAAAAGAAAGAAAAAGAATCCATGTTTGTGTTCTCCAACTTGTTTCCTCTTCTTGGCACATAAGGCGTATTTTTACCCTCCCTGCAATTAGTGGAGTCATGTGACTACATTCTGGCCAGTTAACTTATACATATCATTTGCCAAGGCAAGTGGTGCCTCTTTTGATTTTCAAACTGGCTTTCCACATGCAGAAATTTCAGGAATGGATTCTAGGGATAGGTCTAGGGGAGTCACTGCTGGAAAGAAAGTCCTATGCTGTCCAGCAAGGCCCCAACCTATAAAAGTTTGCATGAGCAAGAAATAAACTTTAGGCTAAACCACTGAGATTTTTGGTTTGTTTCACGAGTTAGCTCTAATAACACTGAATAAAACTTTTTGGTTATTAATCACAACAGTGCTATGTAACAAACACTCCCAAAACCTAGTGACTTAAAGCAACAACCATCTATTTGGCTAATGATTGCATGGATTGACACTCTAAGCTGGACTCAGCTAAAAGTTTTTCCAGTATCAACTAAGTCTGTTCATTCATCTGTGATCAACTGGTGACTGGCTAGGAAAGTCTTGGCTAAACAACTTGTCCCTGTTCTATCAGTCTCTTATATGTAACCAGGCTAGCCTAGGCCATTTACATGACCACTGGGAGAGTCCAAAAGAATAAGCAGAAGCCACAAGTCCTCTTAAGGCCCAGCCTGAGAACTGAAAGTGTCTACTACATTCAATCGGCCAAAACAGGTCACATGGCTGAACCCAAACAGTAAAACAATATCTCCTGAATAGAGAAGTTTCAAAGCTATGGCTTTGCAAAGTAATTTGTAAAGTGAGGAGGAGGACACCATTGAAGGTAGTTTCACACAATTCTGCTATAGGAAGTATCAGTGCCCTCAATTTAAAGTCAAGGAAACTTAGGCTCAGGATGGTTAAGTGTTTAAGGATACATGAATCAGGATTAGGCAAAACTTGAAGTGCCCTTCATGCCCAAATCTTCCCTAGTGTCTTCATAGTGAAGGGACCTCCTCTTTGGTCAGAAGGGACCTCCTCACCTCAGCTAGCTGAACTGGAATTCACACCCAGGTTTCCAGGGAAGAGAGCCAAAAAAAATTCTGGATCTTCCTCTAGCCTTTGGACAAATAGGGCAACTTTTCAGAAACTTGGGGGAACACCTTGAGTTCAAGCCTGAAGCTATTACTGCAGTGACCTGAGGCTGGCAAACAGACTTTTTTCTCCTGGATTTTGCATGTCAGATGGCCCCAGAGACCTACTTTGCTGTGTGACCCAGGTACATACCACTTCTCATCTATGCCTCAGTATCAGGGTACAAACTATAAAGAAATAAGAGCTCAGCTTCTGGAATCATAGCATTGAGCTCAAATCCTGACACAATTGCTGTTGTTCATTCCTAAACAAGTCCTTTCCTCTCTCTGAGTCTCACATTTCTCTTCTATAAAATAGGCACGAGAAAAGAGGAGTTACCACCCTGGGGCTTTGTAAGATGAGGGAAGGAATGCATAATGTAAATGCACGATGTGAAATATTTACTGCAACTAGAGGTGTAAGACATTTGCCTAGCTTGCATGGGGATCTGGGTTTGATATCCAGCACTGCAAAAAGGGTAAGAATAAATAAAATAAATACTTACTATGCTCAGGGTGGACTTAATAGCTGGTGGGTAATTTAACAACATCTCAGCCAAACCCCATTTTACAGAGAAGAAAGCAGAGGCTCTGGCAAGTAATGTGACTTGCCAAAGTCATACAGCTAAGAAACAGTGATGTCACTATCATACTCAGGTTTGGCTGATTCCAGAAACTAAGGTCTTATCTTCTCTAGAGCTAAAAAGTCTTGAGTTGGAATCCCAACTCTGTCCACCATAGCTATGTGTGACTTTGCGTAAGTCATTTTTCTCTCATCTTTAATTATCCTCAGTACATTTGGCTCTGCTTCAATGCTTGGAGAATCAATGGAAATATACATGAAAAATGCTTAGCACAGTACTGACGAAGGACATTGTACACTCAGCAATTATAGGCTGCAAAATTCATGTTTGTCATCAGGGGCAAGTTACTTAACTCTGTGTGCCTCTGTCTAGCAAAAGGGCTCGTAATAGTCTTGTAAGTGGTCATGAGGAAATAAGTGAATTACCATTAGCTAAGCTTCTGCACAGTGCCTGGCACATAGCATGAAAATCATAAGTACTTTCTATTATTTGTAAAGTTCTGAAACCTGTTTGAGGCCAGCATGAGGTGATGGGGGTGTCCAGCCCCCTCACTGGTTATAGCTCCAGGCACTGCCACTGCTCCCATTTGGCTATTATTAGACCCAGTGTCCTCATCTCAAATCCAGATGGGGAGTGAGAAGGGCAGGCAGGACTGGGCCTGGCTGGCGGATGGCTGGGAACACAGCTGGGAGGCCGGGTTTGGGTTTGTGCCCCACCCTGCCTCCCTGCCCTCCCTGCCGGCAGCTGGTCCAGCAGCCACGTCTACACTTGGCTCTGAAGTTGGTGCTGAGCACTCCCTCCCACCGTGGCTGCCTCCTCTGGGAAGGTTCAGAGACCTTCTGCAGTTGCAGCACTTTTCTGCCTGCCCTAGAGAGGCCAGGCATTTGTGGAAGTTCTGCATCAGATACTGCTTGCATCTGGAGTCTGCAAACCAGTCATCCACCCTCCTGTCTATGAGTCTCCCTGCCCCCTGAGGCTTACTGGATCTCCTAAGGGGGAAGAGACCACACACCTCATTGAATCCCTGTCCCACCCCCATTATGCTGCTACTGGGACAAGCGACTTCTCCTCTCTGAATCTCAGTTTTTTGGTTTTGGGGATTTTTGTTTGTTCGTTTTTGGTAATAGAGATTGAACCTAGACCCTTCACACTGAGCTACAATCCCAAACTGACTTTCCTTCCCTTCCTTTCCTCTTTTCTTTCTTTCTCTGTTTTTCTTTCTCTTTCTTTCTTTCTTTCTTTCTTTCTTTCTTTCTTTCTTTCTTTCTTTCTTCTTTCCTTCTGCCTTTCTCTCTTTGTCTCTCCCTTTCTTTCTTTGAAACTGGGTCTCCCTAAATTGAAATCTGCCCAGGCTGGGCTCAAATTTGCAATCTTCTTGCCTCAGTCTCCCAAAGTGCTGGTATTATAGACATATGCCACCACCCCCAGCTGAATTTCAGTTTCTTTATCTGTCAAATAGCCATCTTAGCATCTACTTCCCTGGGTTGTGACGGTGCTTAAATGAATGAATGGTACACAGTAGGAATCCAATATGTGCCAGTTATTATTAGTATTTCATGCTTAAGTATGCCAGTCCACAGAGAAAATAAGAGATTTGGGGACCTGGGCAGCTGAAGTGCAGAGTGCCACTATCCTCAACTAGGTGTATGACCTAACATGTTACCTTTCTAGACCATGAGGTAGGCATCTGGTACTCTGTGATGCCAAGATTCAGCAGCTATATTCACAAGTAGAAAAGTAAGTAAAAGTCTAACAAGGCACTCTATGTGCAGAGCTCCCAAATGGCAAATAGTGGAAATGCAGTGTGATTCAGACCAAGGCTCTAAATTCAGATTGTGTGTAAAATTCCAGTATGTTTTGGCCTTGCTAGCCCTGTCCCCTCTGTATAATGGTGAAAACTCACAGGACTCAAGCTATGAGGGTCATAGTGACTACACTATCACACATATATTATAAAAGGTCATTGAGAGCCAGGGTTCAACCCACTAGACAATGATTACATGATGCCCTCACCATGAGCCTAGATCTGCCAACAAGACCCCAAAGACCTCTGAGAAGTCACAAGAGGTCCAGGCTGGCCCACCCAGAACATTCCCTCTGTCTGTGAGGCTATTTTAGAATTCATTGCTGTACAGTGGCCATTTCAGGCCCCTTCTCCTTTTCCAAGGCCAAAAATTTGTCTGGCACTGTTGCTCAAAAAACCCCAAGCTGGATGACATCAGAAGGGTGATGATCTTGCCAAACTGGTTTGAGAAACAGGTCCTCAATCCTACTTCTAGGGCTGCTGGCTATGATCTTGGGGGCCTCCAGTTCCACCTACAAGGGGAAGTCATGGTCCTTGGACCCGACCAACCCCAGAAAGAACCAGTTTTCCTCTGGGGCCACCATAATCCAGCTTCACTTACCTGACAATTCCCTTGCAAAGTGTGCATGTTCCTGCATCTCTCCCTTTGCTTATATTGTTCTCTTCTCTCAGTTGCTTTTCCTCCATTCTTTCACATAGTAGAGCAAGTAAAGGCTTTGCTTTCTATACTTTATAGAATCCAGTTATCATCTGTCCCTCTATTTCTACTAGGCTATGCGACCCCAACCACAGGCCCAACTCCACCCTGTTTCTCACTCCTCCATCTCTTCTATTGTCCAACAGCCTCTGGGCTACCCCCAGAGGCCCAAGGTCCCAGTCTCAGTTGGCATTATAGCCATTTGTGGATACATCCCAAGATCATCTTCCTGCAAGTCTTGCAATTTTTTATTGTTCAGGTTGGGTAGAATAGGCTATTATAACTTGTATCTAAATATCTCCTCAAAGCCTCATGTAGTCATAGACAGAGCTTTTCAGAGGTGCTGGATGTAGAGTATATGACACTGGGATTAAGTTTGTGATGCTGGGATCAAGGATGTATGATTATTAAATTAGTCCACTGATAGGTTTGGCGTAGTTCTGGATGCAGATAAATGGGAGGCCCACCCTGGGTGTGAGCGTTAGCCACTCTAAGGGTGTATAACCTGAATAGACTATAAGGGTCAGAAAGAGGGCTGCTGCTGCTGCTTGTCACTTACTGCTTGCTGTTTGCTGTTTCACTGCTTTGATGCCTTCCTGCCTTCTGTCCACCATGAACTATTCTCCTCTATGATGCCCCTCTACCATGCCACCCTCTCTTGGAACCAGCCAGCTATGAACTGAAACCTCTAAAAACTGTGAGCTGCAACAAACCTTTCCTCTTTTAACCTTGGGTGTCAGGTATTTTGTCTCAGCCGTGGGAAAAGTAACTAAGACATAAGCTTAGTAAACTCATGACACACGTAATACCTCCATTGTATAGATAAGGAAAGTGAGGTTCTTAGAGGACCAAAGCCTTATAAGGGGAGGAGTCAGGGCTAAGAATATCATCCTTCTTGCCTCCTGTCCCCAATCCTAGGCTTTCTCTGTAGGACCCTGCCTGGGAGGTGGGATGGTGTGAGTGACTCAGAAATTCATTCACAGACTTAGACTGTGGAGCAAAATGTTACTCCTGGTTCCTGAGCTTCTCCAGCCACACTCCATCCTGCCAGTCCAGAGTTGGACCTGGAAGAATATGAATCCTTTCTCTTATATCCCTTTGCTATAAGAGGCCTAAAGTGGGCCGATCCAGCTTGTTCTTATGAGAAGATGGAGGCGTAGACCTAAATGCTTTCAACATAACTTCACCCAGATCACCTGTCATTCAGATGGAACTACCCCCATTTCCTATTCCACCCACAGCCCATTCTCCTCCTTTTCCGACTCATAAGCTCTCAGATCTTGCTCACATGGTTTTTCTGCCACAACTATACTTCCAAACCTTTTCCTCTCTTCTCTGTAGGGCAAATTTCTTTGCACTTACCATCAAGAATCAATTTACATACCCCCTCCTCTGAGAGTCTTTTCAGCCCTCCTGACCTCCACTGAGGTTTGCTATCAAGGTTGAGCAAACAGGCTTTGACACTGGACAGAATTCCACTATTTTCATGCCATTACCGGCCCAGAGGGCCTTTACTTCAGAAAGCTTCAATTTTCTCCTCTGTGGAATGAGGCTATATCTATCTTGCACAGTGGTCAACTTAAAATAGTTGTCTGATATGCAACAGGTGCTCAGCAAATAGCAGGACCTTCCCAAAGGATGTTTACTTTTTCCTGGGCTTCAGCTGTAAACTTCCCCAGTACCCGCACTGAACTGCCCTTTGATATTTAGCTCACCATTATTACACCAGTACCACTAATCACACCCTTCCCCTGGCACCACCCTTTGCAAGGAGGTAAAAAGCAGACAAGTAAGTTTGGAGGGGAGCCATAAGTGATTGATGGCAGAACAGGCCAGGACTTACACATCTCTATCATACCACTAGGAATGAATGCACACTTGATCAAGACATACATCCAGACATGCAGGCACTCACTCCTGTGTCTCCTCCCAGCCAGCAGAGACTCAGAGCCACCATAAGCAGCCCATTTGTTGGCACCAACAGCTGCCACTCAAGCAGGTCCTGAGAATATGAGAGACTTGGGTGTGCACTGCCCAAATGGGTGATCTCAAGGGATGCACAGATGTGACAGAATTTGGTTGGCATATGCTCACCATCGTTCTGGATAATAAGGTGGCACCTAGGCCAGGGAGAGATAGCCTAAGACCTCAAACTATATTCTCCAAATTGGACTCTGTTTGGAGCCCTGTCTGGACCCCTCTTCTCCCATGTATCCTACAGATCACTTCTTTCCCTGTGCTTGGTTATTCAGTGTGTAAAATGGGAACCATTTCTAGGGATGGTGGACTGAAATGAGAGGACAGATGGGAAAGAACCTCAGAGTAGATACTGGGCCTCCCCTTAAATGAGTGTATAGAGGAGATGGGTCACAGATGATCTGAACCCAGGCTTTTTCATATCCTCAGTATTCTATATTACTACAGTGTTTAGTTACAGAAGATGCTAAGTATGAAACACAGCTCCACTACCTTTGGATTTTTGTCCTCATCTGTATAATGGGACAATAATCCTGGAATCATTTCATTATTATATGGATTTATACACCTGTTATATGCAAGGACAAAATGAATAAATATTTTAAAAGTTTTTTTTTATTTGCTAGGCAGGACTCAGGACCCCATGTTCTCAGATTCCACCCCTTCAGTTTCCATGGAGACTTGTGGGCAGCTCCAGAGCCTTCCGGCACACAAGAGGGAGTGGCTTTCCCCTCTGGATCTGGGCTTATGGGTCCCCTGCATGACTCCTTGTTTGGAAATACTGGCTGTTTCTAGGCCTCAATTTCTCCCATTTTTTGAATAGCAGTCTGGAGTTCATATTCCTTTGCAGGCTTCCAGTGCTCCGACAGACAGAGTCTGCAGACCTTGGAGGGGAAAACATGCTAGGTGAGGGCAATGTTTGTGCAGAGATGCATGGCTGAAGAAGACAGCCCTGTGTGAGTCATCCTGCTCCATCTCAGTCCCGGGAAGTTTAACACAGAGCCAAAGTGCTGCTGGTCACTCAGTCCCTGCTCTGAAATGGCCCAGACCAAATGTCCCCAACGCAATATTGGGGGGGGGGGGTGACAGCATCAGAGCTTTAGCACTGACGCGAGAGGGAGGAGTCGAGGGAAGAGACGTGGTCTCACGAACAAAGAGGAAGGCGAGGAGGTTGTCTTGACTGCTCTGGACGCTTGGGATCCTAGGGCACTTACCCCATTCGGGAAGCCCTTCTTAGCTTAGGCACAGAACCTGCAAACAACGTGCGAATGCTCACTCGACTTACAAAAGACAGCACAGCCGCCGCCCCAAAACTACAATACCCAACATCCCTGGCCAGAAAAGGGCAGGGTTTTTCTTCGGGGCGAGGCCTTAAAATTGAATTTACCCAATAGGGCACGAGGATGGGCGGAACCCAACAAAGGATTGGGATACTGCGGTGGGGTTGGGCGGGGCCAGCGAGGCGGCTGGAGCGGCTGGACGCAAGGCTCCAGCAGAGTCCAGGGGACGGTTGCTGAGCGGGCCTGGGAACCTAGGTCTCTGCTCCTCCCGCCAGACCTTCTTTCGGATCCCGAGTGAGCTAATCTGAGACAGCGCTGGACGGACGGGCTAGACTGAGAGGTGGGTGTGCCGATCTACGGGCAGCGCCAGAACCATCGACGGGTCCCAAGGGTAGAACCCGGATATCTGCATAGGGGCTTCGATACTCCCAGACCTGGGGAGCCTCCACCCAATCACGGGAGCACTAAGCCACTGGTTAAGATTTTGAAGCCATGGGGGAAAGACGCCCATGGACCTCCAGGAGGCTCCACGACCCCTCAGACGACCCCCAGGGGCTCTAGTCTATGCGGGCAGATACCTCGAGAAAGTTCCCACAGACTTCCGAGGGCTCTCCTGATCGCCAAGAACCCCAACTATGTGACAGGGAGCCACGGGACTGGTGAGAGGGCAGCAGCCTGAATCTGAGTAGATGAGATCGGGCATGTTCAGGGCGGCATGGCTGTACACAGGAATCTGAATAGCTACAGACCTCTTAGTCTCCCTGGCCCAAAATTAGGCACTAAGGACCCCTGACCCGCAAAACAAAAAACAGGAAGAGCACAGAGTATACTCACTACCTAAGGTTAGAGGTCCTCTGAGTGATCCTTTTTGGGAGTAGTGGAGGGATTCCCCAAGCAAAATAGCTAGGTAAGGGGTATGGACCCTAACAGAAAGTTATTGCAAAATTGACACCCACCTGAGTGTGAGAGGAGCAAGTAGTGACTTGAATATGCAGAGTCCAACAAACCCCAACTGTATGATCAGGACTCCCCCAGACCCATTCACCAGATGGGTGACTCAACAAGTGACTGTTTTGAAGAGAAGGGATGATTGAGGGATGAATCAACTGAAGGGGGGGTAACCTTAGTAGGTGTGCTAGGTCATGGACTCTCAAATTCCAGAAGGACATCTGGGCTACAGAAGGCAGTTGGGCTAGGTGTCTGGGCCAGGAATTAAGGGTTTGTTTGATGGGGCAGTGATGGAGCAGAGGGAACCCAGGGCTTCTGGGGGTGTTTGGAAGGGAACTTCGGAGGCCAGAAGTGACCAAGATTTTTATTAAATCTCTTCCTGTACTCTTAAATCTTTGGGTTCCTCCATCCCCCATAACAAATCCACCAAGTTTAACATCTGGAGGCCTGTCCAGCTAGGAAATGAATTGTGTGTGAACTGGCAGGAGGAGCTGGGTGCCAGAACACCTGTCTTCATGAACTTGGGACAGTTGAAATCATGGGGAGGAGAGATATGGAGAAGGATGTACACAGAGAGACCACTCCAAGAAATAGGAGACAGTATATCTCCCATACCTGGAAGAATGAGTGGCTATAGCTACAAGGACTTGGACATGGGCTCAGGCCATAGCTAGAGGCAGAGACTGCACAGTGACTGGGCATTGGGCAGGCCCTGGGGATAGGCAGTTGAGGCAGCAAAGTGGAGACTGGTGTAAACCCCCTGGTGATAAGTACAGCTTGGGTGGGCCTCCCAATCTCCACCCCAGCTTCTCAATACAGGTCCCTGCCCTTCTTTGAGGTGGACAAAATGAGTGCCCAGCCAAAGCCACACAACAGACTGGCAGCCCAGTCTGCAAGGCTGGAACAGGGATACCTGTTCTTCGTTTGATGAGTTTTCCAGCAAACCAATCTCTGATAAAGGGGAGATACCAGCCAGCAGCCATATCAGAGTCAGCAAGCAAGGATAGGACAGCAGTGGATAAATGCTCATGGGATAGAGAGGAAAACTGAGGCACAGAGTCCAAGTGCAAGTGGTTTCTAGAAGTTCCAGCAAAACTAACAATTCATGTCTATCCCATGCAGAATTCCCTCAGCTGGTTTCAGGTGCCATAGGCACTGGAGATATCACCAGGAAGGTCTTGACGAAGCTAAGGGCCAGCAGGATGGCAGACGAGGCTTTAGCTGGGCTGGATGAGGGAGCCCTCCGGAAACTGGTAAGTTGCCCTGTTACCTCACTATGGAGTGTGCAAGGCAGGCCATAGAGGCAGGGCCAGTCCAGGCAACTTCTCAGCTGATACTCAGAGGTAATGGAGGATGGGTCAGGAGGAGGGGCTCAAGCAGGGGCCAAGGCCAGTTCCAAGTGGCTGATGCAGAGGACCCTTTGACATGTGGCTGTCTGTGCCAGGTGCTGAGCCTTGGTCCCTCCCAGCCCCCTACTGCCACCACCTGTTTAAACAGTAACTGTTAGAGACCCGCCCATGTGCAGCCACAGGTGTGGAGAGGCTGGATCTGCTTCTTCTAGGTAACAGCCCTAGCAGTGCCCAGCCCTGGAAAGCTGGCCTAGTGATAATGGTAACAACAATGATTAATAATGCTAGGGCATAGCAGGGGGAAGGCTGGATGTACTTTTCTCACAGCAGCTTCAAGAAATCCTTTGCGCAATGGAGCTGTGTCAGATTCCAGAAGGGATCATGACACTGGGAAAGTCAGGCTGGGAAGAACTCATGAGAGAGACAGGCTTTGTGGGCCCTATAGGTTCTGGATCTTCTAGTTTGTCATTTTTTCATTCTGAGTCTGTTTCTTTACCTGTAGAGTGAGGGGAAGAGGTGTGAATACAAAATCCGGGGTTGGCACAGGAATGGAACAAAGTTTGGGCCCAGATCTCAGGACAGAGATGAGATGGGTAGACTCCAACTCATTTCCCCAGGGTCTTCCTATCTCTTTGCACAGAGAAGCTGTGGAGCAACACAACAGGGCAAGGATGTTACCACCAGCAAAACCAGGAGCAGATGATCTGCAAGAGAAATCAGAGCCCCACCTCCCAGACCCTGACCCTTGTCCAGGGGAGAAAATTAAAGATTTACTTTCCCTAGGGGAACACAAATGACCCATTCCACCCCCATATCACTCCTCAGGAGGCAGAGGCTGCAGCCACTCACCCTAATCTAGCCAACAGGCAGTGCTAGCTGCTGCCATGTCCTCAGCAAAGCACCTGGCCTGTGAGTCTTCAGGCCAGTGCCTTAGACAAATTGGGTGTGTCCCCCACCAGCTGCCGTACAGACTGTGCAACCTAAAGGGGATAGGGTTGGTTTTCCAAAGGTGCCCACTGGTCAGCTCAACTTCCCGTCAAGAAGTCAAGAGTCCTAATGAGGGTTGCAGAATCAGTGACCCAAACGGAGCGAAGGAAAAGGATTTCAGTGAAGAATTAGTGCTGTGGTTGAAGCCCCCCTCCCCGCCCCCCCAAACCTCTTTCCCTAGGAAAGTACCAACTAGTCCCCTGCCCCACCCCCCTGCTTCGGACCACGGTGACTCCCGACACCCCCAGACCAGTTCCTTCACTGCCCTGCTCCCGCCACCACTGCTCCCGCTCCCGCCACCACTGCTCCCTACGCACCGGCCTGGGCTCCTGCGGGCCTCTTGACACGGGGGGGCGTCCTGAGCCGGCCCCTCCCTGTGGGGCCGGGCCTTTTAAGGGAAACCTGGGCTCACTCTGCCCTGTCAAGCGCCCTAGCCGACTTGGGGACCCCTACAGCTGCTTCTGGCCTCGGCTCCCTCACATTCCTGAGGACCGGGCGATGGGCTGCGCTGGATGGGGGAACCTGGGGACATGCATGCCTTGCGTCCCAATGCCACATGCAGGCACACCCTCCGCCTCCCCCTCCGCCCTGGGTTCGAGTTCCGACTCCAACATTCTAGCGTTATGACCTGGAAAGTAGCTTAGGTTCTGTGAACTCTGGTTTCCTCTCTGTAGACTGGGACATTAAAGCAGGCGGTGGCGGGGGGCTTCCTGTCTAGCTCCCCTTTCTGGGCCTACCCCTTTGCTGGGTGGAAGAGGTATGGGCGGACCCTGCGAGCGCGGGCGATTCCGGAGCCTTGCGAGTCTTCTGCGCCCCCTAGCGAGGTGTCGCTCCATTGCCGGCTGGTCGCCCTGGAGTAACTGGGGTCCTGGGATTAAGCAAAGAAAGGCCAGAATACTTGACCTTTGCTCTGCAGATGGGGAGACTGATCTCAGAAAGACGCCGGGCTGCCAGATGACCCCAGCAGGGAAAGCAGAAAGTAACCAAAGGCCCAGCCTCCGGGGAGGAGGAAGCACCCTCTTTCCTCCCTGGAGAATTTCACTGGGCAGTTTCCGAAACCGCCCCATCCTTTTCCCCTTCCCCCTGGTAGACAATGGCTCTTTGTACTTCCTTCCCTCCCTCCACACACAGCGGTGGTGCCTGAGAGGGTGGGGGAACAGAGGACACAGCCGGGACACTGTGGGCTGACCTTTGTGTACAAGCCTAAAGGGAAGGCTTATACCAAGGGGTGCCCAGTGGAATGAAATCCATCCTTCAGCCCTGCCCCACCCACTTAGGGGGATCTGAGGGAGGTTCCCAGTTTCCACATGAGGAGAGCTCAACCTTCCCTCAAGAAGGCTGGGTAACACAATCAGAGCATCCCAAACAGAGAGAAAGCCAGGCCAGGTGCCCGTGTACTCTCATCTCTAGGGAGTCCGCCACCCTAAGGCTCCCAGAGTTGCAGAAGTAGCTTAATTGCCACATCAGGCTTTTTTTAAGGGACAAGGATTTCATATCTGGACCCCAGGACATTGGGAATGGGGACCTAGAAAACAAAGGACTAGTCATTGCACTTCTGGGCTTTTTATACTATGTACAGGAGGGTCAGCTGGTCCTTAAGGCCCCCAGTCTCCAAGTGGTCTGGGAAAAGTGGGGCTCCTTCTCCCTCCCTCTGCTATAAACTGTGCGCTTGGGCATTTTTCTCTCAGGCCAGAAGGATCCCCAACATATTTCCAGGGTCCTTCGGATTCCCTGCCATAATAATCAGGCCCCCACATCATGGCTTTCTTCAAATCTAGGATAGGCCCTGCAGATAGAATCCTGTGTTCAAATCCTAATTCAGGTCATTTGACCATAAGCAAATCGTCTCCCACTGAGCCTCAGTTTCTTCTTCTGTCAGGAATAATATTGTATCTAGACTTTCTGTGAGGGGAGGACTAGTGGGGGCTTAGCACATGGTCTGACACAGTCAGGTTCTTAGTGTGTCCTGTCTTTCCCATCTTCACTGTCCTCTGTCCCTCTCCTGATGGCTATACCCCAAGTCACTGTTCTATCCCCATCCCTTTCCCTGAGGTGGGGGCTTTTGTCCCATCTGGCAAATAAAGAAACAAAGACACAAGAAAACAGAGAGGTTAAGAATATGCCTCTGACCACCCAGACAGAACCAACAGGTAGCTCTGGCCTGTGTTTTAGGAAATGCTCCCAAAGCTCTTCAGGAATGTGGAGCTCCAGGTCTCTGTCCTTCGAGGCTTTCACCATTCCTCAGACTAGGGCAAGTTGACTAATGTCTGAGTTGGGCCAGCCCATACTCCCTGCTGAAACCTATCTCTTTCCACCCACTCCAGCTCCCCAGCTCCCCTACCAAGCAGGAAGGAATGATGGAGGGGAAGGCTAAAAAGGAAGAGGATAAAGGATACTTGGGGATGAGGAAGTCACCCTGTCTTTACTTGTTCCCATCTGCCTATCAGACCACACACTGAAGGCTTATCTCTGTCACTGACTTCATGAGGGATCCTGGGCCAATCCTCACCCTTGAGCTATACAGGATCCCCCTCCTGGGGAGGTGGGGATGGCTTTTCTAGATGGTTTAAAGGAGACACCAGGATTTACTGACTCAGCCCAGGAAAGGTGCCCTTTTCTGAACCTTATTAGACTAGCCGCCTCTAATTTCCTGGAGAATTAAGAAGCTGATAGGAGTGCCTGTCCCCCATGTATACCCTCTCTGGGAATTGGGTATCCCCTAGGACCAGCTGGTCTTATCTCTTCGGGGAACTGATCCTCCCACTCTGGGGCCTAGCTCCTTTGATAGTGACTAGGGATAAGTCAAAGTGGATCTAAGGGGTAGAGGATGGAGATACTCCACAGCCAGGCAAGAAGCTAGGAGACTCCTAAGAAGCTGTCCCTGCTTCAGTTATCCACAGATCTGTGGTGTTCTGGGACTAGATCATGGAAGTGTTCCTTGCTCCGGGGGCACTCTGGCTAACCAATCACCCTTTCTTCTCCAGGGCTTCTTTCTTTCTTTCTTTCTTTCTTTCTTTCTTTCTTTCTTTCTTTCTCTTTCTTTTTTTTCTTTCTTTCTTTTTCCTTTTTCTTTTTTTTGGGAGGGTGCAGAATACATTTCTTGGGGGGAAGGAAGCTTCTGTCTAAAAAAGAAACAGATGTAGTCCCAAGTGGGTTACCAAGGACCCTGCCTTTTCAAAGGATTTTTATAGGGCAAATCCACAAGGTGAGGCAGGTCCAAGGTAGGAAAAAATGGGAAAATGCAAATGGACATGAGGTGGAACAGAACTATGGTCAGCCAATAAGATTATGAATATAATTCCTCAGGTAAAATTGATTAAATTAGAATCAATGGGGAAGCAAGTCATGTAGCAAGTGGGCATGAATACAGAACAGGGACTTTTCCTTTTGGGAGCTGGGTTAGTGGCTCTTCCTGGCTTCCTCAGGGTGATGATACCTATTTAGAATACCAATCCCTGATGTATACCTTTAGGAAGTATGTGGGTGCATTTGTTTTACCTTTTGTATTGAGGTCTGGCCTACAGTTGCAAGGTATCTTGTCTTCTGCACTCCAGGGCTTCTTGTTAGTAGGACTCACAGTTGACCTCCTGTGACAGTGGCTCTGTGGCTCTTGGGGGTCTGATGAGGGGCTCTGAAGGGCAAGAGTTAATTATAGGAAAGCCTAACTGCTTACCACCTGGTGCAGGTGGGCAGTTGCCAGCTGTTTACTCACAGCAGGTGCTCTGTGAACCAGAGTGTGCAGCAAGCTTCCCTGATCCCTGAGTTGCATCTCCCCCTGACAACCTCAGTGGGTGGCCAGGCACGAGAAGGGCTTGGGGCAGACTGAGTGGAAACAGGCTACTCATTGTGCCCCAGGCAAAACTGTGGGCAGCTGGTATCAGCCCTCCGCCCCTAAAGCCAAAATGACCTGCCCCTCGCCCCCACCTGCCTTATA
Source organism: Dolichotis patagonum (assembly GCA_004027295.1). NCBI lineage: Eukaryota > Metazoa > Chordata > Mammalia > Rodentia > Caviidae > Dolichotis > Dolichotis patagonum. The sequence continues at coordinate 60,781 of PVJX010003326.1, forward strand.
GCTAGAGGTCACATCAGATCTGGCAGAGCGGCGGCGCATTCGTTCAGCCATCCGGGAGCTGCAGCGGCAGGAGCTGGAGCGCGAGGAAGAAGCCCTGGCATCAAAGCGCTTCCGTGCTGAGCGACAGGACAACAAGGAGAACTGGCTGCAGTGAGTGGCAGAGGATAAGACATGCATGTGGTAGGGAGAGAGTGTACCAGGGCTCAACTCATGTATGTAGGTAGCTGTAAGCACAGGTATGCCTGCTGTGCGTACAGTTGGCAATGTGTGCACACTTTGGAATATGCAGGGATGTTTGTGGATAATGGACCATGTGCTGATCACACAAGTGTGGATGACATGACTGCATGTCCCCATGTTCAGGGACATACATGTACCAGTGTGCAGTCAGGGGATCTACATAGATAGCTACTTCCCCATCTGCCAAGGTTCTGGGTACCTTGTCCTGGCCCCTGCCTTTGGTCCACAACCTAGCCAACGGTAGTGGTAGTTACAGTCATGATATTTCCACAGCTCTCAGCATCGGGAAGCTGAACAGCGAGCTGCCCTAGCACAGCTGGCAAAGCAGCTGGAGTCCATGAATGATGTGGAGGAGCTAACCACGCTGGTGAGTCCCAGGCCAGGGCAGGGGACCGGGGTAGGGCAAAAGATCTGCACTCTGCAGCCCGACACTTGGAGCTTGTTTTTCACCCACAGCTGCGAAGTGCTGGCGAGTATGAGGAACGCAAGCTGATCCGAGCTGCTATCCGCCGTGTACGGGCTCAGGAGATTGAGGGTAGGTACCCTGTCCAGGCCCCATCGTTGCCCTGCTGCGTGCTGCTTGCAGTGCTTCCTGGCCACTTGCCTAACATTTGCCCCTGCCCTTCTAGCTGCCACTGTAGCTGGGAGGTTGTGCAGTGGGCGTCCCAACAGTAGTTCCAGAGAGGACAGCAAAGGGCAGGCAGCACATAGGCTGGAACAGTGTGAGGTAAGGAGTGGGCACATGGTGGGAGGGTGACCCAGGAATGCACACGGATGCCAGTGGCACAGAGTGCCTGTCTGTCTTTGGTATTTGACTGTGAGCAGCAACCCCCAGCCCTAAGGAGCACTAGGGCTCTATCTTAGGCAACCTCTGGATACGTGTCCTACCCTCCAGACTTTATCTCTGCCTAGGCCTTTCCCTTAAACCTAGCCTGTCTGCATCGCTTCGAGGTTTTTGCCCCTTCCCCCCTTGCCACCCTTGTTGATACATAGGCACTTCTCCCACCTCCACTTCTACTTTCCACCCCTATCTCTGCCATCCAAGCTCCACTCAGCAGCAGAAGGATCTCTTAGAAATGCAGATCTGACCCTGGTACCTCCCTGCATAAACCCATCCCCACGCTGGCCCTCACCTTGCAGATAGCCTCCTTCTTTACCTTGGGTTATCAGAGCATTGGCAGAAATGGTAGAGCACAGTTCAGAGTCCTCTAAGTTCTCCAAGTGAGTGAGGTCAGGCCATGCAGATTCCCTAAATGGCCAGTAGAGGCCGCTGAGTCCTTGGTCCTAGCAAGACTCTGCACCTACTCCTTGAGGCCAGGGCCAGGATCCTCTGCTCCAAGAGTCTGTTAGGGCTAGGAGCTCCCAGCAGGTATTCTGCTGTCCCCAAATACTGACATTAGGAACTGTTCCTCCCTCAACCACCTTTGGCTAGGGCAGTGCCAAGTGACTGGGAAGTGGAGATCAGAGGCTTGTGCAGGTGTGCCCACAGGAAGCCATGCCCAGCCCTTCTACTTTGCATGCCCTGGGCACCTGTCAGCCTGATATTCCAAGAGTGGGGGTGGTACTCAAGGCAGGGGAGCCTTGGTTGCATCTGATGGGTCCCCCACAGGTGCCAGAGCACAAGGAGCAAGAACAGCAGACACAAGTCCCAGAGCCAACCCCAACGCCTGAGGATACCAGCCAGGATGTGACTACAGTGACACTGTTGCTGAGGGCCCCACCTGGGAACACACCTAGCTCAACTGCCTCACCTGACAATTCACCCACCAGTGCTTCGCCTGAACCTCCACTGGAACTAGCTGGAGCCCAGTGTGCTGCTGCTGAGGCTCCAGGCGACCCTGAGCCACCTCCCAGCACCCCCAGGACTCCCACCCCTGAGCTTCCAGAGTCACTGGCCCAACCCAACATGGAAGGGCAGACAGCCAACAAGGTAAGTCTGGACCAGGGGCAGCGGTGCCAGGCAGGTGAGCTCCTTGATCTAGGAGTCAGTCTTACCTACGCTATGTTTCCCTTGCAGCTCCTGCCTGGCTCCACAGACCCTCCAGCTGCCCAATCCCCCACCAAAGGCCCCTCCAACAAAAACAGAGCAGGTAAGGGTCATAGAAGAGGCAGCTACAGGCATTTGCCTTCCCTACCCCATCCTCCTCTTCCCTGCAGAATGAACTTTGATGCCTGGACAGCTCCAGCCTCTTTGGGTCCAGGCAGCCCCTGACACTCCTCCTCTACTGCCCCTGAGGTGTCCCCGCCCCCAGGCAGACCCACCCCTGCCACCCATGGCCAGAGGCCTCCCTGCAGCCTTGAAAGGCAATGGACCTCAGGCACATTCTTTTCCCCAATAAGGGAGTGCACCCATCTCACAGAGGGAGCCATGGGCAATGCTGGCCGGGAGTGTCCCCCATCCCCAGGGGCAGGGAAGATCTGGACACTCTTCCCCCAACCTAACCTTAGCCCCGGCCCCTAGGAGTATCCAAGTCACCATAGGGTCAGTGGGGGAGGGTTAGAAGGAAGCACCTGTCGGAAATGTGGCAGAGTAGGAAAGCCTAACCAGTGGGCAATGCAGGAAAGGGTGGGGAGGTTGGAGTGCATGGAGGGATTGGGAGGCTAGGGATGTGTGGAGGACAGGAATATAAGTGGGCTCCCCACTATCCACTCTCCTTTCCCTTCTCTCACTTGGTTGTCACTCCTTTCCTCTTCAATCTGCCAGACCTGGCTGGACCCCAACCCTGTCAGCGTTCTCTGTCTGTGCTCAGCCCCCGACAGCCAACCCAGAATCAAGGTACAGCCTATTCTTAACAACCCCAGGCTCTGGGCATTTCCTGTCCCACCCAGCCACTGACAGCCCTCCTATCCCTTCTAGAGTCCACCCCCCTTGGCAGCGGACATTCCCCGTTCCATCGGGCTGGTTCTGTGAGGGATCGTGTCCGCAAGTTTGCATCCGATTCTCCTATGGCTGCCAGGCTTCATGATGGCCCAACCCGAACAACCCTTGGTTCCCCAACTCCCACAAGACTTTTGGGCCCCTCTGTCGTCATCAATACCACTCCTGCCTCCTCCTCCAGAAGCTCCTCCTCTCGGGGCTCCAGTGACACCTCCCCCGAGTCCAGCAAGGAGCAAAGAGGAACAACTCAGCCCCTGGCCCAGCTTCAGAGCTGCCCCCAAGAGGAGGGCCCCAGAGGGCGGGGCTTGGCTGCCAGGTCTCTTGAAAACAGAGCAGGGGAGCCCGTGGCCTGCTCAGAGGAACCCAGTGCCCTGCTGCCTGTGTCTGTCAGTGCTGCTGAGCCAGGGGGCAGTATGAAGACCACATTCACCATCGAGATCAAGGATGGCCGTGGCCAGGCTTCCACAGGCCGGGTGCTACTACCCACAGGCAACCAGAGGGCAGGTAGGCCTCCCTACTAATTCCCCACTACTGGGGATGAGTACCTGTAGCCACTCATCTCTGCACATCATAGGACAGGGGCTATGGCCAGGGGTCAGGATCTCTCCAAACGATGTGGGAACCAAGGGTGCCATCAACCTTGGCTGGCACTGCCCTCACTGCATCTGATCCTGACACCCATCCTTCTCCCTGCCCAGAACTGACACTGGGGCTTCGGACACCCCCTACCCTCCTCAGCACCAGCGGTGGCAACAAGAGCACCATCACCCATGTCAGCAGCCCTGGGACCCTCACCCGGATGGGTGGTGTCACTCAAGTCACCACCTTCAGCCATGCCTCCCCTGGTAGCCAAAGAGGCTGCAGCACTAAGGTGAGCCCCTTCTCACCCCACCAACCTCATCATCCATAATGTCACACAAACTGCTAAGGGTATAGGGCTAGCAGAGTTCCTCCACTCTACCTCCCCACCATTGTTTGTACAGAGAAACTGAGGCCCAGAGAGGGAAAGTGGCTGTCCACAGTCCATAGCCTGTCGGTGACAGAACTAAGACCAAACTGTAGTGTATTACCCACCAAGCATGTCAGAAACTCAACTTGATCGTGGCTTTTCTGTTTTCTGATCTTTGACCCTTACTTCATAATTTGATTCATTTCTAATGAGCAGATGGAAAAACTGAGGCTCATAGAGAGTGTTAGGGGCTTGCCTCTCTCTTTATGTGGCAGCCCCAGTGACCCTGCTCCCACTCCACACTGGACATCAGCAGCAAGGTGCAGAGCGGCTCATCAGCTCATCCAAGATCAGCCTGAGCCATTAGGAGACTGGAGATTAGTGATTAGCATCTGCATCAACTTCCTTGTGGGGGTTGACAGGGAGACAGGCAGGCAGGGGGTGCCAGTCAGGTGAGGCAGCAGCCTAGCAGGTGCCACAGGAACTGAATACGCTGCACCCTTCCATTATTCATTCCCAAGCCTGGAGTTGACTGGCTGGGAACTCAGCTGGGGAAGGGATCCCTAACGGGCTACTCAGCTGCCCAGGTAAATACCCTCTGTGCTGATCCAGGGACTAAACAGGACTTTGACTGAGGTGAGATGTTTAAAGGCAGGTTTGGGCCTTCTCAGGGATGGGAGGGAGAGCATAGGGGCAAGAAAATATCCTTCCTCCAACAAAGCAGAAGCCGGATGCCCTCTACCAAGGAATTGAAGTAGAGTGTCAGAGCCGGTGAGTGCATCTGAGGTGTTTGGGATGGATGGAAGATGCCAGAGTGAGACCTAGGTCTAGTACTGCCAATTGCCTCAGTTACCATGAAGGGAGAACAGATGGTATGCCTCTAATGACTTGCTCAGAGTCTGTGGGTGGATTCAGGAAGGACCAAATGTCCTGGGAAGGACATTTATCTCAAGGTCAAGACTCTTGTTTGTAGTAGGTAAAGTCCCACCCTCTTATGCCTCCATATCCCCACCTATTTAAGGCTTTCTAAAACAGCATTGCATAAGAGGACAGCTGGGCAGGCTCTGGAGTCTGGCAGACTCGATCCTTTTATCTAATATACATGCTGGCTCAGACAGACCTATTCCCTGCTCCCTGCCTCAGTTTCCTCACCTGGAGCCTTCCTCTCAGTAATCCCTAAGAATTTATGCACTTTGCCATGCTGTATGTATGCAATCTCTGCAGGGCCAGGGCTAAGACTAGCGGTCGCCTGCTTGGGCAGGCCACCCCTCCCCCCACCCTGTCCCCTCCACAGAGTAGCCCAGAATAGGTTTCTATTTGGGCCCCAGCTCCAGCTGGCTGGTGGCAGGCTGGGAGGCCGGCAGGGGCGGGGCAGGCCCACTGCCCTTGCCTTCGCCCTCAGACCAGCTGCAAAGACTCTGACACTGCCAGCCATAGTCAGCAGTCCCTGCCACTGTCCCAACATTACACCCTATTGAGTTCCCACCAGAAGTATGCCAGGGGTACCTGGGCCTGGGCCTGAGATGGCTGCAGCCCTGGAGGAGAAGTTGGATCAGGTGTTGAAGGAGCTGCAGGCAGTGGCTGAGGCAGGCCGGGCAGCAGTGACCCAGGCAGCTGAGGCGGCCACAGCCGCCATGGAGCCAGTAGCTCGAGCAGCCGAAGAGCTGCGGGTGGAGACAGCCACAATGAGCCGGAGGCTGGACGCGCTGAGCAGGCAGGTGGAGATGCTGAGCCTACGCTTGGGGGTCTCACTTGTGCTGGACCTTGAGCCTGAGCTGGAGCCTAGCGAGGTGTTCCTGGCTGCCGCCGACCCTGAGGCGCTCTTCCAGGCGGCTGAGGATGCTGGAACCCCTGTAGCCCACCCACCTGCCTTCAGCACCCGCCGCTGCTCCTCCACCGGCCCCACCCACAGCAGCAGTCTCGTAAGTCCCTCTTGGTCAGAGGGAGGGGGTGATTTTGAGCCAGGCTGAGTGACTTTAGGTGTGCCACCACCTTCACTGAGCTTCATTTTACCTATCTGTATGGAGGACTAGGACATGAGAGCTCTAAGACTGAGACAAGTGGGTGCCAGTAATAGACCTAGCAATGCATGGCAGCTGCTCTGGCCGCCTCTGGCATGGCCCAGCCCCCAGCTCCACCCCCATACCCCCTCCCCAGCAAGGCCAAGCCTCTGAAACAGCTGCCATCTTGGCTCTCCTTACTCTTATAGCAGACAGAGAGGCCCTGCCAGGAGGGGAGGGGTTGTAGTAGTTGGTCCGGGGTCTGAGAAATGCCCTGGGAGGGATGAGGGACTAGGTCAGGGCTTGAGGTTCCTTGGAGGATGGTTCCCAGCAGGATGGGGAAGGGGAGGGAAGCTGATGGACAGGAGAGCTTCAGAGAGGTCTTGGCTCAGGGAAGCTCTAGTCAGACACCTGGTTAGGAACCCTCATTCCCTGGCCCAGCCCCATTGGCAAGGGAGGCTGGGATATGTGCCACCTGGGCACTGACCCAGGAGGACCCAGGTCTCAGGAATTGGCAGGACACAGCAGAGCCTGCATGGGAGGGAACTGGGAATGAAGCAGCAGAGAGAACTCAGGCTCTGGAGTTAGGTTCCCTTTAGATCAAACCCTAGGGTGCTAGGCTGCATGGTATTTACAAAGGGACTATGGGAGTTCTGAGCCTCAGTTTTCCCTTCTGTTGAATAAGGACAATAATAGCCCTAAAGTTTATACAAATGCTATTAAATGGAAATCATTATTACTGCTAACTACCAGTTGTATTAATATAATTGTGAATATACAGGAAAACCTACAACACAGCTTTAGGGTCTCTTCCCTGAGCCTGACACCAATATGACCAACGTGGGACAGGAAGACTGGTAGCTACTAGTCATTTCCAAATCTGTGCCAAGAGTCCCAGGATCTGGTCTTCTGCCCACTGGGGACATGATGGGTTTCACACACACCCCTGCCCCTCTCTGCCACATAGATGGAGCCAGAGCCTGTGCAGCCTCCCTCTACTGCAGTGGAAGCTGCTAATGGTGCAGAGAAGACCCAGGTGGACAAAGCACCACAGGGGCAGAGCCCATTGAGCACTGAGGAGTTGATGGCCATTGAGGATGAAGCAGTCTTGGACAAGATGGTATAGTGGTTCTACTGGGCTATGGGTTGGCAGGGAGGTGGGGATTGGCAGGCCCCCAGTGCTGAATAACAACTCTGTCTGCAGCTGGATCAGAGTACAGACTTTGAGGAGCGGAAGCGCATCCGGGCTGCACTCCGTGAACTCAGACAAAGGAAGAGAGGTAGAGATCCCTGTTCTAGATCCAGCTGCTCCATCCCCTAGCTGCTCTTTTCAGTCTGAGGTCCATCATGGATGCTGCAGTTCAGTAACTGCCCTACCCAGCTTCGCTTTCTCTAGCCCAACTACTGCCTTTCCTCCTTCCCCCTGGATCCAGCTACTCCCTTCCCTAGCTGCTTCTCTCCCTCTGGCTACCCCAGTTACTGTCCCTGAGCAGTTTCCCTTCTCTGTCTTAGACCCAGTTTCTCCCTCTGTCAGCCACTCTCTCCTTGGATACAATTGCTTCTCTAAGTGCAATCAACTCCCTTTCCTCGAATTCAGATCCTCCTCTCAGGTGCTTCTCTCACCCTCTCTGAGATTCACTGATGGTCACATTAGCTCTGCCTCTACCCTGCCTCCCCTTTCCTGAACACAGCTACTTCTTCTACCTGACACAGCTATTCTTTCCCTGATTTTAGATTCACTTGTTCCTCCAGATACTCTCAAGGACTCCCTTTCTAAATCTAGCTGCTTACCCCAGGCCCCTGGTGACCGTCCCAGTCTCTCTGCCTACATTCTGTAGGCCCAGTCAACCCCCTTCACTAGCTTCTCTCCCACCTACTCTTTCTCTGGATCAGATTACTTCTCCATACCTCCAGTCATTCCTTCCCTGGATCTAGATAGTCCTTCCTCCAGCTGCTGTTTTCTTTCCTAAGACCCGCTTTATGGATCAGTTAGCTACTGTGTTCACCCAGCTTCTCCTTCCCTGGATCTCAGCTATTTCCTCCCTAGATCTAGATACTCACTCCTGACTTAGCTACTCATTCCTATAGAAACATCCTTCTTGGATCCAACTGCCCCTTTGAGGTTAACCATTCCATATCCTCATACCACTCCCTGACAAGTTAGGGCTCACCCTTTACCCCTAGATGCTCCTAGAGAGGCCCTTGCCACCTGTGTCATTAGTATTTCTAACAAGCTGCCCTCCATCCCATCTTTTGTACCCTGTGTGCCTATGCATATGTGCTGTGTGGGCACTGGGTGACCCTTCTGGGCATGCATGGGGCCTCCGCTGCCCAGACCAGCGGGACAAGGAACGGGAACAGCGACTGCAGGAGGCACGAGCCCGGCCAGGGGAGAGGCGAAGCAACACATCCACAGAGACCACCACAAGGCACAGCCAGAGGGCAGCTGATGGCTCTGCTGTCAGCACTGTTACCAAGACCGAGCGGCTTGTCCAGTCCAGTAAGGGACCGACCAGGGCTCAGGGTGGGATTACCTCCTCCCCCATTGACCTCCTGTGACCCTTCCTGTCATCTCCTATGTCTCTAGATGATGGTACACGGACAGCCCGCACCACCACAGTGGAGTCAAGTTTTGTGAGGCGCTCGGAGAGTAAGGCTGCCTGACTTCACCCTGTGCCTGCCTGCCTACCTACTCATCTCCTCGGGCTCTTCCTCAACCACTCTCTCTATGTCTTCAACTGCGCCGTCACTTTTTCTTCTTTGCCTGTGGTTATCACCATCCCTCTGTACAGTCTCTCCTCCTATCTCCTGATGTCCAGACCCAGGTCTCACCTCACTCCCTTTCCCCACTTTTGCAGATGGCAGTGGCAGCACTACAGTGCAAACCAAGACCTTCTCGTCTTCCTCTTCTTCATCTAAGAAAATGGGCAGGTGAGCATGGGCATCTACCCACATACCACAGGGAACTTCACAGTGTACTCATTCTGCAGAGGGATAGACTGAGATGCTGGGAGGTACTAGGGATACAGCCAAGGAGGGACAAAATGGGAGTTAGACCTCTTCCGCTTGTTTCATGGTCTCAGTCCTCAGCCATACCCCAGAAAAGGTACATGCTCAGGGAAGCCAGAGACTTGCTGAAGGACTCACAGCTCTGAGAGGCAGCAAGAACATCAAACTTTTAAAAAGGCCTACTGGCACTGTCTACTGCTATTGCCACTTTGCAGTGTCTGCAAGCCGCCTCCCTAGTTACAGAGCATTTTACCCCTTGGGAGAAGTGTATACTTTCACGCTACAGAAGATAGGAATACTAACAGAAGGCAGGGATTGGATCAGAATCCACGTTGGAGACCAGAGGTTCCAGAAACTCTGAATCAGGGACTTGCATTCAGAGTGCCCCCTTTGTCCTCTGAAATCTAGGCAAGCTATTACCTGAGAACTCAATTTCTTTGTCTTTAGTGAAAATAGTGTGAGTTCCCCCGCCTCCCCCTTGTAAAGTTTAAAATGATGCACAGGAAGTCTAAGAGTGCACCCCACTGGTAAAATACTTTACCTCCCATGCAGGAGACCCTGGGGCCCATATTCAGCACTGTAAAAAATAAAAGGCTCAACAGACATGAGTTATTATTATTATTATTATTACCATTACTACTATGCTGGTCATATTTTATTAGTTGATGGAACCCAGATTCTCAACTTGACAATACACTAAACCTTCTTGGAGAACTTTTGTTAGCCAAGCCTGATCAAGAAAACTTGACTCTTGGCTTCCTGTTGTTTGTCTAAAGTATACTCCTTTGTAAAATGAGTGTGATGAGATAGCACCTTCCTCACTATTCAGAAGTGTAGGTAGTGAAGATAACATGGTGTGCAGGAGACTACAGGATCCCTCTCTCAGCAAGTGATGGCCGGGAGCAACACTTCTCCAGCCTAATGGTTACCTCCCCACCCACAGCATTTTTGACCGAGAGGACCAGGCCAGCCCACGGCCTGGGAGCCTGGCAGCACTTGAAAAACGCCAGGCAGAGAAAAAGAAAGAACTGATGAAAGCACAGAGTCTGCCCAAGACCTCAGCATCCCAAGCACGCAAAGCCATGATTGAGAAGCTGGAGAAAGAAGGCACCTCTGGGTGAGGAGCAGAGGGACCTGATGACCAAAGAGGCCAGGGCTGAGTGATGATGGGTAAAGCCAGAGATGAGAGTGACAGAGCTTGAACTGTGGCGGGATGGGTCTGAAAGTCATGGAAGGCAAGGCCTTGGGATCCACAGGATGGTTCTGCCGACATGGTGACCTTGCTCTGACACCCCCTGCAGAAGCCCTGGTGGACCTCGCACAGGTGTGCAGCGCTCCACAAGCTTTGGGGTTCCTAACGCCAACAGCATCAAGCAGATGTTGCTGGACTGGTGCCGAGCCAAGACACGCGGCTACGAGGTAAGCCCTAGGAGGCCAAGTGGTCCAGTGCCCTCCCAGGCCCCAGGTTAGCACCTCTTTCTTGGGAGAACTTCTCAGTCCCCTGTAGGCTTCACAGCTACCATGTGCCCTGGCAGAAAACATAGTAAGGCTTCTGGGATGAGAAAACTGAGTCTCAGAGAGGACACATGATATCCTCTAGGGCCCAGACTCTGGGCCTAATGAGGGCTTCTTCAGTGATGGGCTTGATTCAAGACTACTCTTGGAGTGCCTGCCTTGTTACACTGGAGAAGGGTAAAGAGGTGAGTTACTTTCTGAGAGGAAAGAAATGATGGAGGTATGACAGAGGACTTAGCTCAGAAGGTAGCTGGTAGGCTTTGACCTGGGCCAGTAGGCACCTACTCTCAGCCTAATGGTCACCTCCCCACACACATGGCTCTGTCCCCCTAAGTCACAGACATGTGAGTTGACAGATTGGAGGAGGCCTATACTCTGAGGCTGCAGTGCCTCTCTAAGCCCAGTTGCTTTAGGTCTAAAATGCCAAAACCCAGGGTGGGGGAACATGCTGGATACCGAAGAGTTAGCCACTAGGATCCTGACCAGTCCTCCTACCTGTAGCACGTGGACATCCAGAACTTCTCCTCCAGCTGGAGTGATGGGATGGCTTTCTGTGCCCTAGTACACAACTTCTTCCCCGAGGCTTTTGACTATGGACAGCTTAGCCCACAGAACCGGCGCCAGAACTTTGAAGTGGCCTTCTCATCTGCTGAGTAAGTGTGGACCCCAGGTGTTGGCTGGGCTCAGCTGCCCTGAGACCCCCTGGAGCTGGCCAACCACACTGTCGATCTCCAACTGAGATCCTTACCCAGAGTCCCTGTCCTCCTCCACCCCCTGCCCACCTGCTGCTGAGTGTGCCAGGTGCCCGCCGGAAGGAAGGAGCGGCAGGCGCGCCTACCAGCCCAGGCCAAAGCCCACCAGGTGGCCCTGTCCATTTCCCTTCCCTCCTCCCTCTGCCCCTTCTCCCTCCTTTCTCCCTTTCTCTGTCCTTCTCTCCTCCCACTGTCACCAGAGCTTCCTGCTCCCACGGGGTCCCGGCTGGAGATTCCAAAAGGAGGCTCCTGGCCCGGGCACCGTGCCCGTGCAGCCTATATAGGTGCTGCCAGAGGCTTATATAGGACATCAGCAAGCCCTCCACTTTGGAATCATTGCCCCTTCTGCTCACCTCACCTTCAGCACCCTCCTCCATCTGTCCTTCATCCTCTCCCCTTCTTTTTCTGGTTCCCTCTAGATTTTTTTCCTCTTCTTCCCCCACCTTCTCTCACGCCTCCCTCACCTCCCCTCCCCGGGGCACAGCCCTCTCCAATATCAACGCCAACGCCGATGCCCCCACCCCGCGTTCCCCGCTTGCCCCAAGAGTTTTCTGCACCTGTGACTGGTTTGACCCCCCCACCCCTGTCTGCATTGCACACCATTAGTGACGGGTAGTGAGCGGCACGTCCACAATAGGGAGGGGGCATGCGGGGGGCTGGCAGACTGCAGCACTGAGAACGTAACTGAACTCATGTCTCTGTGTGTGTGTGTATGTGTGTGTGTCTCTCCTCTCTTCTCTCTTCTCAACCTCTACCCCCCTTTCCCTGGCTGGGCCCTGCCTACCTGCCCCTTCCTGGCCCCCTACCCTCCCCAGGACCCATGCGGACTGCCCGCAACTCCTGGATACAGAGGACATGGTGCGGCTTCGAGAGCCTGACTGGAAGTGCGTGTACACGTACATCCAGGAGTTCTACCGCTGTCTGGTCCAGAAGGGGCTGGTAAAAACCAAAAAGTCCTAACCCCTGCTCCGGGCCCCACGGTGAGAAACACTGCCTCTCCCACCTGCCCTGTTTCACCGGAATCTACTCATCCGGGCTCGGCGAACTGAAAGGGAGGTGGGTGGGGGATACAGGGAGACCCTTATAAAAGCATACAGGAGGCAGACAGAACCCTGACTTCTGGTAGTGCAGGGCCTACAGAGTGAAACTGTTACTAGTAAGCAGTGTCAACCCAGGTGAGAAGGACTATGCTGGGGAAAACCCCGGAGACCATGGGCTCCCAAGGGAGGCAGCTGACTCTGGCTGTTGGCCCAAGATGGCTCTCTGACAAAAGTGCAAACTAAGCTGGGATCTGAGCAAGAAATTCAGACTAAGGGAGAAAAGAGTTCCGGACAGGATCAGCCAGTGCTCGGAGACAGAGAATGTGAGAAGGGCAGGAACTTGAGTCCTGGGGTATGAGGACAAAGGAAAGGGCCACAATCAGGAGTTTGAACTTCCTATTAAGGATATAAGAATCCTCAAGGTTTTCAAGCAGGAGGATGGATGTGGTCAGGTTAGCATTCTAGAACAATTCTTGGATGAGGCCCGGGATGAACTAGATGGCTGGAACAGGAAAATCTCTTGGACTGCGGGTATAGCTCAGTGGTAGGGCATCTGCCTAGCATTCAAGGAACCCTAGGTTGGACCACCAACACTGGGGAAAAGAACAAAACAAACAAAACTACTCCCAGTATTTCATTGTGGGTACTAAGGAGCTGGTGGTATCATATATCCAGCTGGGGAGTTTAGAAACAGGGCAGTTCAATAGGAAGATGTTTCTGGGCCTAAGTCCCTAAGCTAGCTATGGCATTTCCTCCCTGGTCATCTTACTTTAGGGTTATAGTAGAGAATTTAGATCCTGAACTAACTGCCCCATTTAAGACAGTTCCTGAGAAAAGAGGAAATGTGACCTCCAATGTCCCCGGGAGGGAGTTAGGTCAGACTCAAGGCCAAAGACTGGCTCTCCAAACTCCCCATTCAGTGGCTCTCTTCCTTGCTCTATTACTGTTTTCCCTCCATTTTATATAAAGGAGTGAAAATAGAGGTTCAGAAGGAGCAAGGGGCTTGCTTAAAGTAATGGAAGTCAGGGACAGAGTCAATGAGGGTACACTCAGATGACCTTGAGGACCTGGGGTCATTGCAGGGGACATCCTATGTGCATCTACTCAGTGGTGCAGGTGAGAAAAAGTTGGGTTTGGTGCTGTCTCTAGGTCATATATGGACTTAGGAGCTTCTGCCCAGTAAGCTGGCCTGGAAGGAGATGAGCCTAGTGCAACCCTGATCCAGTTGGAAAGTGTGACTCAGCTGTACTGTTGCTCCAGTTGCTTGGTGTTTGGCCTGACACTAGGGCTGCCTGAGCCCTGAGCCGTGTGCCCCAGCGTAAACAATGGCTTTATAAGGTCTCCAGGGAAGGCACCAAGGGCCGGAGAGAGCTCCAGGTTGGGGGAGGGAAGCCAGAATCCCTGGGAAGATAGCCACAGCTGGAAGAGGCTTCAGAAAGAGGCTGCCTCTGCACCATGGTACAGCTGGGGAAACAAGCCTAGTTTGGGGCAGAAACAATCCTAAGGGCATATCTTACTCATCCTAAGTGTTTCCAAGGTCTCAAATGAGAGCTAAAGACTATACTGTTATAAGGAGAAGGAAAGAAAGTCACAGAGTATGCCCAGGCCTCATCTAGCATCCACAGATGGTTGAAGCAGACCCTTGCCTGAAGAGGTTTTCTGTTTCCTGGGTTTCTTCGAAAAAGGAGTCCAGTTGAGCTGGGAGTAGCTTCAGCCCTACCCATAGTCCTGGATTTAATTCTGAAGGTACAAGATAGAAGATGGTCTCAGGCTCTCCTGTGTCATGGAAACAGGAGCGGGCCCTGGCCTTGTCTTCTCTGCTGAAGCAAACTCATTCAACAGCACTGCCTGCATACTTATCGTGTACCAGGGATGGCAGGTGGGAGAGGGAAGAAGGCAGAACAGTCTTGATTTGGGAGAGAAAGAAAAGCAAAGCAGACTCCAACTTCAGTACTCTGGGTCTGTCACTTTTGTCATAGTCACAACTGCTCCAGAGTGGGAAAATGGATCCTGCAGTAGGGAAGAGGAGGCACCAAGCCAATGCCAGGACTGGGGGCCTGGGTCCTAACAGATTCAACCCTGCACCTACTGAGCCATAAGGTTGAAACAGCTCCTCTGCTCTGTGACTCAGTTTCCATATATTTAAAATGCAGCTTGCACTTAAAAATGATCAGAAAGATGGTCTACCCATCTGCGCATGGTCCTGTCAGTACTGGTTGGGATAATGTCCTCCTCTGATGTACCCAAAGCAGATGATAAGAGTTAAAGAACACCTGCCCCCCTGCACACAGGCACACACACACACACACACACACACACACACACGCACACTCCATGGGCTACATTTCCCATATCCCTAGTGCGGTTGTTCCCTGGGGCAAGGACAAGGGTCTTGGCAGGAAGTACCAGATTAAGTAGCTGGTAGATAATTATCAAGGGCCCAGGGGGTGTCACTGGGGCAAGCCCTGGCTGCAGAGAAAGATCTGCCAATGGTGTAGCCCCTTCAGTGCAATGGCCCAGCTGAGAGCCCTCCAGCAACTGGAATGTGCCAGTAAGCCAAAGGTGGCCTCCGGAGAGAATATGGGTGGGATGTAGAGTCAGGACCGCTCATGAGCTGGAGGAGTGGGAACACACCCAAGACTGCCTGACTGAAAAGGGGTTTTGCTTCTCTCCACTATTATCTGCCCCGCAGTGTGGCCTCTAGGCTTTGCTGGTGGACCCCAGCGGGGACTTCGTTGCTTTATTCCCATACAATGAACAGTTTGGCAGGCTGCGCCAATGAAAAGTCGCCAAAAAGAGGCGGGTAGAGGGGGTAGAGGGGCGCCAAAAGAGGCGGGCTGGTGCTGACAGCCATCCCCCTCGTCCCCCCCCCGCAGGATGTTGGTGGACTGCGTGCCCCTGGTGGAGGTGGAGGACATGATGATCATGGGCAAGAAGCCCGACCCCAAGTGCGTCTTCACCTATGTGCAGTCGCTCTACAACCACCTGCGGCGCCACGAGCTGCGCCTGCGCGGCAAGGACGTCTAGCCTCCCCCACAGATCGCCCGCAGCAGGGTGCCACCCCCTTCCTCCCGGCACAGTCCCCTCCCTGTGCGCCTGCCCACGGCTGCCCTGTCTGTCTCGACACCCTCCCCCGCATACACTCGCAGCGTTTTGATAAATTATTGGTTTTCAACGATCCTGACTTGTCTGTCTCTTTTGTGGGTGGGGGTCGCTGTGCATTATCCCAAGAAGATCCCTAAGTTCCGAAGCCAGGCAGTTACGCCCTCCCGAGGAAATTCGGGAGCTCCTATTCTGACTTCCCACACCACCCGCCCGCAGCAACAAGTAACAAACTGAGGCTCAGTTAAGGTGTAAAGGTATTTAGTGGAACTGGAAAAGGAAGAAGCGGTAAGGGACTTCCCCAGCCCTATTCTGCCGGTTAGACGGGCATCGGTCCTCAGCAAGGGAGATGCTCCCGGGATGCTGAGCACTTCATTCGGTCTTCAGGGCTCAGATAGGGTGACTCCAGCTCCGCCGTGCCCTCAGACCTACAGGTCAGCGTGGTCCGGGGGCTTAGCGGGCGCCCACAGGTACTCGGGGGGCACCTGCGCGTCGCGCGACTTCTTGCGGTAGAAGCCGAGTTCCTGCACCAGCGCGTTGATCTCTTCTCGGGTCATGGGGCTGAGCGGGACGCGCTGAGGCGGAGAAAGGGCGGGATCAGCATGTCGGGCCCCACCTCTCGCTCCGCCCTTACCCGCCTCCCAAGGGCTCACCTCTAATTCCTGGTAGCGATGGTCCAGCAGTACGAGTTCGGGGTCCGCCCCAGGGAGGTGTTTCATCACCAGGTTGTGGCTGGAGAGGGTATTAAGGGGGGACAGCAGTAGGAAAAGGGAGATCGGGGCCTTAATGTGAACAGCACTGCCTTCTGTACCCAGATGGGGCGGGGATGCCGCTTTACAAGTGAGGAAATTAGAATTCAAAGAAGTAAAAGACCCTTCGCTTCACTAATCAATCTCTTGCTTATTATCCGATTTAGAGACCATCTCAGAATCCTCTGGGCAGTCAATATGAATTATTCTACTTGTCAGATGAAAGCCATTCGCCATCTCTATCTCTGAAGTTAAGTAGAAGGAGATTCTTCTAAGTGCCTACCCCTTTTCCCCTTCCCCAGAACAGAAGGATACTACAATGGAATGTCCTCGGTGACGAAGGCCTTCACCTGGGGAGGAACCAGAGCATTAGAAAACACAATCCCAACCCCCTCCTCAGCCAAGAGACTACAGTCCAGTGAGCTCATGCATCGAGTCAGACCGAGGCTTGCTGACTCCAAGCCCTGGGATTTTCCCCCAAATATTAAGACCATGTTGCCCATTCTCTAAGAGGCCAGGACAGTCAGACCTGTCTGTCTAAGGGCTAGAGGGCCCTTCCAACAAACTCACCTCCTTTAGGCGGTTCAGCTGTCATCCTCCACAGGTCTGGAGGGGAACAAAATGGGATCGGTCAGAATTCCCTCACATCTTACCCCACCAAGACCCTATCTCATTTCTGAGTGGGTCAGGCTGTGAATTATCTTTAGAAGAACAGTTTCCAGGATGTGATAGAGGTGGAAATCCCTTATAAGCAGAAGGGGGAACTGTGTACAAGGGGAGAAACTCAGGTCTACAGACACCAGGAAAAGAGGAGCAAGGCTAGAGACCCACAGGGAGCTTACTAGCCCTGAGGCTCTTGCCTGAACCCTGTTGATTGCTGACTCCCAGTGCCCAAGAGACAAAAATGATAGCCCTATCCCTCTCAGGATGCCCTTCTGCCCCTGAAACCTTAGGGTGGAGACAGACCAGAAGGAAACAGCTCAGTACTGCCCTGGAGGGCCCCCATTAGCAGTACCTGCCATCTGGTCCCTACCCCACCCCATGCGGAGCAAGCCTTGCCAACCACCTGCGGCCCATTCCCACAGGCCATCTGGTTGTTTCTATGATTTGGAAAGGTTGCAGGCCTCACCTTGCATTCCTTAAGGGGAGGCCACCTCCCAACAGGAAGACCACCTATTCAAGGCCTCCCTTATTCTTACCCTCCTTATGCCAGCAAGGAGATTAAGCCCTAGAGAAAGGTTATGAGAATCCAAGTCACATAGCAAGATAGACTCAGAAAGGGAACTTTCTGGTGGAGGTGGGGAGTAGTAACCAAGTTCTCAGTCCCTTTTCTGTGGCTTCTGCATAGTGGGAGGAGGCTCTCAGAAAGTGCTCAATGCACCGGGAGAAAGGACAGACAAGCCCTAGAACTAGGGTGAAGGAGGAATCCCCATAAAACGTAGAGTGATGGGGGATGGGAGGATGAGCTGCGAAGACGATCTTAAAAGAGTTAGGGTGCTGAAACAATAATGTCCAGAGTCCCCTGCCCATCCGAACAGGGCACAGGGCCAGGCTGCAAGGTCGGTGGCTCGGGCATCTTGGGTGGGTGGGTGCTGGGCATCTTGGTGCTGAGGACCAGAAGGGATGGTCTCGGTGACATCGGGGAAAGAAAGAACGGGACTTGGGGTTGGAGTGCTCCTAGGGCCAGAACTGGTAACAGTCGTAAGGCTATGGGGTTGTAGGATTGCGGGGGCTGTAGTACGGGGAGTGGGGGTGAGCACACTCACCTCTACCCGGGCCCGGGCCAGGCCGCGGAGACGGTTCCAGTTCGGCCGATAGTTGATGACGGCGGTGGCTGGGACCACAAGCGCCACAAGAAGCAGCAATAGCAGCGGCGGCGACAACAGGAGGCCCATTGGTACCTGGCAGAAAACGATCCGTAGGCTGGAGGCGAACCACCCGGCCGCTGCGCCACGTCTGGGCCCGCAAACTGGCCCCGCCCCCGCCAGAGGCCCCGCCTCGCCAGGAACCACGCCCCAGAGCTAGATCTACGCCCCCGGGCTCGAGTGGTTGCGTCCCCGTAGCTCCCTTCGCTATCCGGGCTGTTCTCTGCTCCTTACTTCCCCAGACCGGAGAAAGACCATCCTCCTGCGGATTGAGTATGGACGCTCTCGCGGGATACAAACACACAACGCCACTTTCCGCCAGCAGAGGGTGCAGACGGAACGCAGAATGAACGTGGGAGTTTCTAGGTCACATCCTAGAGTTTAAAAGACACTGAAGCCTGGGAAATCCTTCTTTGAGCGTTTTATATCTTTGGACAAAATCCCAGTCAAGGTTTCGATCTCCCAGGGCACGCATCGTGGTGATAGACGATTACTTACCCCATAGGAGTTGAAAGGATAAAGGAGTTAATACACCTAAAGCTCATCAAAAATAGTATCTGGTGTTGGCTTTCATTATTGAGTTTTTTGTTTCTTGTTTTTTTGTCTATTTGTTTGTTTGCCTCATAAACGTCCCCATGAACTCTGTTTTGCAGGTTAGGAATCATTCTTAAAAGGTGAAATAGATGAAGCTGCAGATCTGGGATTTGAACTCAAAACTCTTACCTCATATCATCAGATCAAAAATGACTAGATGGGGCTGCAACTTCCCCTCTTGATGCCTTCAAGCAGACACAAGCACAGTCAGGGGCCTTTTGTCACTTATGTGAATTAAGCTAACCTCCGGCTGAAAATATGTGGCAGTAAAAATTGCATCTGTGCTGAACAGATGCAGCTTTTTTCCTTGTCGTTATTCTCTCAACAATATCGTATAACTACTATTCCTGTAATATTTACTTTGTATTAGATATTATAAATCATCTAGAGATTTATATTTATAAATCATCTAGGAGGTGGGTAAATACTATGCAAATGCTATACCACTTTATGTAAGTGACCTGAATATCCTTAGATTTGGGATTTGGGGTGGGGCTGTCCTGGAACCAGTCAGTCCTCCACAGATACAGAGGGATCATTATGCTCTTTCCCACTGAATCTAGAAAATTATTCTATGTCAAGACTGCGTTACAACATTCACAGATGGCAGGTATTTTTGCATTCTTCTTCCTCCGTTTAAAAAAATATATATTAAGCCAGCATGGTGCTGCACACCTGTAATCACAGCATTCTGGAAGGCAGGAGCAATGCAAATTTTAAACCAGCCTGGGCAGTCTAGTGACTTAGCAAGACTCTGTCTCAAAATTTAAAAGAGGACTGGGAATAAGCCTGCAGTAGTGGTGCATGCCTATAATCCTAGTACTTGGGAGGCTGAGGCCAAGAGGGTAGCCTCAAGTTCAAGGCCAGTTTGGGCTGAAAGTGAGACTCTGTCTCAAAACAAACAAAAAAGGACTGGGAATGTTGCTCAGCATGAAAGCTCTAGTTTGAATCCCCAGCACCGTAATCACTACCACCAGCACCAAAAACACCCCCCAAAAAACAAAAAAAACATCATTTATAACTGTTTTGGGTAAAACGATAAACAGAATTCAGCCCAAAGCTATTTTTTATTTTTATGTTATCATTGGGTGCTTTCTTCTAATTTTAAAAGAAATTAAAACATTTTGTTTGCCCCTAAAAATGTTGTGAGCCATTTGTGATGCCGACTGTGACTAATGAATAAGTCACAGCTACACTGAGATTTTTGCTTCTACCCCTCTACCTCCCCTTTACAGACTTGATTGTAAAGATATAAAAATAATAGACTTAGAACTGTTATAATATCTACTTTCTATAAATATCTGAAGACATTGTGAATATGACTGGAGTAGGCTATCTCTAACACTGTATTTACTGCTATGGAAATATAAATTTGCCAGAGCTTTCTAAAGTGCAGTTTGACTCAACAAATCAAAGTCGTACAAGCTTTTGCTCAATCTAGAGATTCTACTTCTCAGAAATTGTCCCAAAGTAATCATCACAATAGGGACCAATTGCTAAGTCAAGATTGTTTATGAAAACACTCTCATGATGAAAAACTGGAGACAGAGCCTAAGAATGTCACAGCAGGGAATGAGTTAAATAAATGGTGATACTTTTGTGATTTAAAAACTATGCAGTGGTTTAAAATGATGCAGTAGTGTTGAATGACTTGGAGAATGTTTGTAGTTATGGTACTAGATAACAGTTCTAGCAAAAAAGCTGTCAAACAGAAATACAGTAATATCAGTTGGGAGTTGTCATCCTCTAGACTACAAATCACAGAAACACCAAATTAAACTGACCTAAACAATAAAGGAAATCTGTTGGCTCAATTATTTACTTATTTTTGCAGTACTGGAAAATGAACCCAGCATCTTTACATTGAGCTACATCCCCAGTCCTTTGTTTTCATTTTTTTTTATTTTGAAATAGGTTTTCACCAAGTCACTCAGTTATCCAGGCTGGGCCCAATTTTGTGATCTTCCTGCCTCAGCCTCCCATAATATTGGGATATTGTCATGTGCCACCATGCCCAACTGTTTCAAATACTTTTTTGTTGTTTTATTGGGTCAGGGTTTCACTATATAGTTCAGGCTGACCTCAGACTTGAGCTGTCCTCCTGCCTCAGCCTCTTGATTACAAGTGTGTGCCACTTTGCCTACTTAAAATAATTTTAATAAAAGTCATGTAGTAGGAAGGCTTTAAGTAAGAGTTGGTCCAGCTGATGAAGTTACTGAGACCTGGTCTCTCTCCATTCTACTTTTCATACTGTCAGCTTGTCATTAGGTCAATAATCTGTGTGTTGTCAAGATTGGCTGACAACAGTAACCAGAGCCACAGCTTTCATCATACTGAATGGGAGTGGAGTCATCTTTCATCTCTTTTTGGTAACCATCTCAGGAATGAAAACAAGCTTTCTTTTCAAAGTCCTCAGCAAAAGTCTCTTTATATCTCACTATTCTCCCCATGATCTAATCATGTGCCTCGGTAATTGCTCTTTGGCTTAACCCACTGAGACCCACTCTTGAAGCTGCAAGCAGGGTCAGTGATACTGTGGTTCCTGTTAAGGAGACAGACTGCAATGAATGTTGTGACAGCAGCACAGTGACCAACCAATTTTGTTAAAAAAAAAAATTGATAGATAGATATAGAGATGTGTGTGTGTGTGTGTGCCCAGACAAGAAAACCTAGAAATAATTGAAAAAGTAAAAATGATCATCTCTTGGTAGATAAAATTATAAGTGAATTTCTTTCTTCATTATACTTTTTCTGTATTTCTTATAAGTATGCATTCATTAAACACAAATAGTAAATTTTTATTTACAAAAACAGTGAAACATATCCCAGTGGCTCCCTCTACCCCAAACCTACCCCAACAAGAGCCTCAGAGTGACTGAAGCTAGAGCCTGTGGTTTTTCTGCTGACAAAGCCAAACTCCAGTGCCCCGTGGGCCCTTGTTCACTGGACAGATGCCATCGAATCACTCTCATTGCATTAACCTGGATACTGTGGCCTGTGGGAGCCATAGTGTGGGCTGCTAAAGGTTGACCAGACAGCCAGGAGAATCAGCAGTGGAGACAGTGGCCACAGTATTACCAGAAATATTCTGGCATCTGCAGCATGTGAGGCCCAAAATCTTTCAGGGCAGATCTCTGCTACTAATTCATATTCCTTAAGTGGCTGCATGTAATCTAGGCCAACAGCCCTTCTTGGATAGGGCTAGGATTGGAGTTTAGACTGTGATGGGGTCAGGTTCAGATAAGGTCAGAGTCAATCCTTGGTTTCAGATTGGCTTTAGAACTGAGTCTGAACTGCAGTCGGGGCTCAGTCAATAGTTGGGTTTAGTCTTTAGTCTGTGACCAGGATCAAGGCTCAGTGTAACTAGGGTCATGGCTCAGCCAATGACTAAGCTCAGACTCAGCTCAGAGCTCAGACTTCCACCAGATTCACCGCATAGTTGGAGAACAGGGTTAAGTGTGTGACCAGTGTAACTAGAGTTTTCATGACTGAGAGTCAAATTTCAACATGAAATCAGGGTTCAGTCTGTGACCAAGATTCGAGCATAATCTCCCACCAGAATCAAAGTTACTCTGGACTGAGGTTACAGATCAGTCTCTGATTAGGACTTAATCTTAGTCTAAGATCAGGGTTCAGTCTGTGTTCAGAATCAGGGTCTCAAATTGGGATTAGCCTTTCATCAGGCTTGAATCACAGTCCAATGTGTGCCTAGTCAAGTTTCACTCTCTAAGATGATAGAATTCAGTCTAGAACTGGAGTAGAGGCTCTGTCTTTGCATGACACCAGGGCTCAGTCAACAAATAGGAGACAAATTAGATGTGGGATCAAGGCTATGACCAGAGCCCTATTCTGAGTTCCAATAAAGAAATTTTCAGAGACATGCAAGTCCAGGGTGAGTCAGTCTGTAAGAAGTGAGAACTCCCAGGCAAGCTTAACAGGGTCGAGTCCCTGCTGTAGGCTTTCCCTTGCCTACTGAGGCTGGTGTCCTAGAGCCTTCTAACCTACATGGCTCTGCTGCTTGAGATCCCCTCGCACCAGAATAAAAATAGCCACTCACTTCAGAGCAGCTGACAGCAGGTGCCAGGCTGCCTAGAAGGAGGGGGAGCTGAAGAGAGGAACAAGGGATGCCTGAGCTCAGCCACAGATTTGTGACCTTGGGAAAGTCACCCCTCCACCTCCAGCCCATTTCCTAAATGTGAGAATGGAGGGTGAGTATGACACCTGCCCCAGAGAGTGGAAAGTAGGGGCCAGGGACATAACAAATACCACTTGTTATACCAATAAGAAGCCTTGGAGGGAATTCTAGGGAAAACCAATACTCCTTTGTGATCTGTTTACCTCATCCCTCCTGATTCTTCTCTCAGTCACCTTCCCACAACACCCTGTTTCACCCTCTACATATTGCTGGACATTTCCCACACAGTGACCCCAGCATGACCTCCCTCAGGCTGGGCCTGGATCAAAGGGACCAGGGAAAGAAAAAAGACAGATTCTTCTGTGCTATCTTCATGTGTCACTGGAGTGAAGAAGACAAGCAGAAAAGGAAAAAGACCTCCCTCCCTTCCATGTCATGGTGTGTTTAGTCTGAGCCAATACTCTGAGAGGTACATGTCCAAATTTTGCATCCTCCCACAAGCAGAACCTTCCACACCCATACCTTTGCACCTGACTTTCTGTTTCCCAGGGCACTTCTCACCTTCAATTTGGCAACATGGACTCTCCTTCCAGGAAGGAGTTCAGCAGTCACCTTTTCTGCAGAGGAGAAATATCCTTTACCTCCCTCAGAGTCCCTCTGTAGTTCATCCTATACTGGGGCTTAGTTTCTTCTATCAAATGGGGACTTACCAGGTAACTATAGAGAGTGACTGAGACAATCTGCCAACTACAACATATTCTCTTCCTATCGTTGACCCAAACAACCTGAAAGGGAGCCCTAAGAGGTTCCGGAAAGGGCTGGATAAGCTGTACCCTCTGCCTTAGATCCACCATTTCACCCTGAAGCCCTGAAGAGGGAGGGAAGGAGGGAGCTAGGAGGGGCCTCCGGAGACAGCCATCTTCAGGGGGGCGGTTCTCCCTGGCAGCTGCCCCCAGCCTGCCACCCTGAGCCCTAGAGCCTGTTATCAACTTCCTTAGTCATCGTACCAGGAGCTCAAATATAGCTCCTACCCGCTCCTTTCTCAGCCGGGGTACGCCCCACCCTCCAGCCACCCCCTTACTCTTTCCCGTCCTCCCAGGAATACAACCATTCCAGGCCTCAGTTTCAGCATCCACCAAATGGGTGGGCTGGAGTAGATGATGAAGGTGAGGATAATGACGATGATCATGACAACTAAAGAGTCTTTACAGAGAGCCTGTTTCTGCCAGGTTCTGTGCTAAATAGTTCCTATGCAGTATCTTGTTTAATCTTCACAGCAAACTAATGAGATACCTATTGTTTCTATCTCCACTAAACAAATCAGAAATTTCAGCAACTTCTCCCAGTGAGTCAGTGTCAAGGACAGAAAAAAAGTTCCCTACAGGATCTGAGCTGGGAAGTTGGGGACAGAGGAGCTCTCTGCATACCTATTTGCATGATATTTAGCAAACTTCTAAAAGGTTTTGGTTGCCCTAACCCAACACTGGGACTGGTCCTAGGGGCTTGAATCTAATCCCTATCCCTGCCAAGATTGCATTAAAAGGGGATAATGTTGGAGGACCTAACTTTTTTGTCTTATAAAATAAGAATCAGAGAGCTGGCCAAGATAAGCTCAAATTTTCCTTTGCTTTCTGGTGACTTGAGCACCACTGCCATGTCTACTCTTATACCTTCCCTTACCACCATCTCCATCTTCACCTCCAACTCTACCACCACCTCATCCATTAGCACCTCACCCTTGCCACCTCTTCTCTTCCCATCTCACCTCCACCCTCATTGCCATTACCACTCTCCCTTCATTCCATCACCATCACCAAGATCAGTACCTGTGTTATCACTTCCACCACTCCTCCAATTTCATAGTTGAAGAGACCTCCCTAGTTCACCAAGTGACCTTGAGCAAGTTCCTTCCTGAATTACACCCAGTGTACTAGAGAGAGGAAGCTAAAAGTAGCTGCATTGAGACAGGCTTGAGTGTGGGGACATCTGAGGGCAACAAGGTATCTGCTGAAGAGGAGGGGCTGGTGCTGAGATCAAGATGGGAGAGGATTCTAGTGACTGGAGCCTGAGTGACTCTGGAATGGGAAGAATAAAGCCAAGGAGAAGGGCTCGGTGTGGGAGACAGTGAGCAGATACCAGGCCTGAAAATGGAGCAAGGGAAAGGACCTAAGCTGGTACAAGTAAGGAAGGTCACAGGATCAGGGTAGGGACTTAGAGTCTCTGAGGCCTTAGAGACGGTGCTGACCTCTAAACCACCTGTCTGGCAGGTGTGTCAGTGCTCTTGCTAGGAGCAAAGGCTTGCCAAGCCTACTGATGTGAGGGTGGGGACAAACAGTGGGCCTCTTCTAGGCTTCCAGTTGAGACCTAGACTGGGCTGATGGGCACACCCCAGCCCCCATGGCTGTTCCAACCTCAACAGCCAGCTTGAAGGGTTCCCAGAGGGCAGCCACCTTGCTCTGACCACCTCCAGGCTAGGAAGTAGGTGCCTGTACCTTTAAATTCTCAGCAGGTTGAAACGACTGATGACATCACGGTTCCCGGGAGCGGAGGAGCTAGAGCCAGAGCCCGAGGGAGCCTGAGCTGCTGGGGGCTGCAGACATGGAGGGCCAGAATGGCAGCAGCAGTGGGAAGCCAGGGACTCGGGCTGGCCTGGGCTCATTGCTTGTGCCTCAAGGGGTTTCTCAAACTGGAACACCCTCCAAGGTAAGACTCCCCCAAACCTAGACCCCCCCATTCTGCATCTCTGTCTCTGTCTCTGTCTCTGTCTCTGTCTCTGTCTCTCTCTCTCTCTCTCTCTCACACACACACACACACACACACATATATACTGCAGGCACCCTATGCCCTGGCTAAGGGGCTGGCACTCTCCTGTGCCCATCACGAAGGGACCAGGCAAAGAGGTCACCCCGGATGCTGAGAGGCAATGATGGGATGCTCAAGAAAGAGTTAGCTATCTCCAGGAGACCTCAGAAGAGCCTTGGACCTAGACTGTGGTGTCAGGGGACCCAGCTGCTTTCGAGCTTTGCTGTATGACCTTGGGCAAGTTATTTGTCTTTTCTGAGCCAATGCAAAATGAGGGGGCTTGTCTCTGAAGACTAAAACTGTGACATCTGGGATGTCTAAGTTGTTAGTGTTGGAGGCGGCATAGTGGTTGAGGGGGAGGGGGCACACAGTGGGACACTTGGAGCCAAGCAGGATGTCCAAAATGCAACCTAAACAATTAAGTTTGGAAAAAGAGACAGAGGCAGAGTTTCAGGTTCTCTGAACCGAGAAGGACACAAAACAGAGACAGAACTGCATCTCTGGAGGCAGGGATCCAGCCACCCCGGGGCAAAGATAGACCTTCTTCTGTCTTTCCCGGCAAAGAACATTTTATCCTATTTCCTGGTGATAAGGAACACCACAAACAGAGGACGGATGAGGAAAGCAGAGCAAACCCCAGCAGTCCCCCAAACACCTGCAGACATAAGGGGATACCTGCCTGCTTGCCCTCCAGCGGGGGAGAGGGTGGATAGGGTAAGAAGGTACCACCTGGGTGCTGAGAGGTTCAAGACCAGGATCGACCTGTTCTGAGTGGTACAACCACATTTGGAGAGATTGGGCTGATGCCACAGCACTCCATGGAACTCTAGTAGAGCAAATGGTGGGCTCACAAATGTAGAGACTATGAGATCAAGACTTCGCAGGGAGAGCTGTGGTCAAGGACCCTTCATCCAGTCCCTTCATCTGCAGGTAGGGAAACAGAGGCCTTGGGCAGAGAGGCTTGCCAAAGACCATGCAGAGCTGGGCGGGGAATCTACATGGCCAGTTTCAGTCCCCGGCTCTTGTCCCTGTTTGGAACTTTGGGAATGGATGACAGAGGACTGCAACCAAAGAGGTTGGGAGGTAGGGGGTGGTGGTGAAAGAGCACTAGAGGGCTCTAGGCTCCATGGAGGAGAGGAGAGGTATTTAATAGGCTGAAGCCTATGTGCCCAATGTAGGCAAACTTGAGTGGTCAGGTCAGTGCGTGTGGCTGGAAGAGTTTCTGGGACTGCTGGGTGGGCTGCCCCGGGAAGCTAATGGGGGTAGACAAGGAGTAGGTACCAGCCAGGAGAACCAGGAGAGCCTCAGATTCACTTTGCTTCATTCAAGTCAGGGTCCCAGATCCTCCACCTGTGAAAGAGAAGGCTGAGAAGGGGACAGGCTTTGTGTCCTGTCTCCTCCAAGAGAGAAGCTGACTTGCAGCAGAACAGATTGGAGTGAGATAGCAAGAACTTTCTTGGGAAGATATGCCTTATGAGGGTCTATATGGAAGTCACATTTCAGCTTCCTAGTTAGGGTTACTCTGAGTCATTTACTTGTCCTCTACAAGGTGGACTCAAATTTTCAGCTCCAACTGAAGGAGAATGCAGCCCCAGGACCCTTGGAACCAAGGTTGGCTCTGGCACCTGTGGGGCCACGAACAGCAATGTCACCTTCCTCAGAGGGGTCAAGGCTGGCTCTGGCATCTCCCCGACCCATCCTGTCTCCACTGTCCACCCCTGGAGGACACAGAAGATTTCCTGCCCACCGTAGTTCCAGTCAAGCTCCAACGTGTGTGGGTCAGCTGGTGGTGTCTGCCTCAGCTGGACCAAAGCCTTCCCCAGCAACCTCAGGCTCAGTCCTGGCTCCAGCATCTCTGGGGCAGCTGGTGATGTCTGCCTCAGCTGTCCCAAGGCCTTCCCCAATTACCCTGGACACCAGTGTGGCTCCAGCTTCCAGAGACAAGAAGCAATTGTCACCCACCTCCATGGCACCTAAGCCAGCATTGGCAGCTTCAGGCCTGAGCCTGGCCCTGGCTTCTCAGGAGGAGCCCCACCAGCCCCCATCCAGTCCTTCCCCAGTGCCCAGCACAGTTCTGTCACTCTCTCAGGAACAGACCCTGACTCCAGCATCCACAGCTTCAACCCCCACTTCTATGGGATGGACAGCAACTAGACAGAAGGATGCCCCAGTCCGCAGACCTCTCCCCACTTCTGAGGGGCATCTCCAGCCTCCAGCTCAGGCATCTAGTCCTACAGCCTCCCCATCCTTGATCCAAACCTCCCCAGACACCCGGTTCTCCCCGACCTTCCGAGCTCGGTCTCAGGCTCCACACAAAACCCCTGAAGATCCTGTTCTGCCACAGCCACCCCAGACCCTGCCCTTGGATGTAGGCCAGGGACCTCTAGAGTCTGGCACCCGTTCCCCTGGACTTCTGTCACCTACTTTCCGGCCAGGGACCCTCTCAGGCCAAACAGTGCCCCCAGCTCTGCCCAAGCCACCTCGGTCTCCCAGTCGCTCCCCCAGCCGCTCCCCCAACCGCTCTTCCGGTGTCCCCTCAGCCCCTGAGATGGCCATCCCCAAGCCTGACACCCAGAGTACAGTGCCTGGCACTCAGGGCAGAGTACCTGGCACCAAGAGCACAGGGCCTGTTGCTCAGGGTACAGGGCCTGGCAAACAGGGTGCAATGCCTAGCAGGGGCCTGAGCCCCAGTCTTCAAGCTCAAGAAGCTTCAGTCCCAATCACCACCTCTCCTATGTCCACCTCATCATCCACCTCTTGGTCAGCTCAACCTACCTGCAAGAGTGACCCTGGATTCCGGTGAGGAGGCCCTCTCCTAAGAAAGGTTTTTGGGGGCTTGAGTTTGGAGACTTGACTATCCTTCCAGGGTGATGGTATAGTCTGTCTCAGTTTGTCTCCTGAGAATTTGGTCTGGTCTCACTGTGGGACCCTCAGAAGATAGCACCCCTTCCTAGGGTTTTGGTTTTTCCTCAGTTTATCCCCCCAGGGAGAGTAGATAGGAGGGCCACTGGTCCCACGGTGGGTCCTTCTAAGGGCTTATAGCCCCTCCTCCCCCTCAGTTTACCTTTCCAGAGAGAACCCTATGGGAGGAAGGGAGAAAGTAAGGAAGTGGTGCCCAGAGGTGAATCCTCCTATGTCCCTGCCGCCAGGATCACTGTGGTCACATGGAACGTGGGCACTGCCATGCCTCCAGACGATGTCACATCCCTCCTCCACCTGGGCGGTGGTGATGACAGTGATGGTGCAGACATGATCGCCATAGGGTGAGAGGAAGGGCGGGGGACCCCTTCCTGAACTCTTGGGGCCCTCTGTCCCTCTAATATGGCAGGGTTTTCTAGGATGCTTTTCCAATCCAAGGCTGCCCCACCCCACCCCCAACTCCCCCAGGTTGCAGGAAGTGAATTCCATGATCAACAAGCGGCTCAAGGACGCTCTCTTCACGGACCAGTGGAGCGAGCTATTCATGGAAGCGCTGGGACCCTTCAGTTTCGTGCTGGTAATGTCCCCTTCACCTTTTGGAGGGCAGGGACCCTCTCCTCTGACTCATTGTGGGGACTGCTGGGCCACTGTTACCGGATCAGTGGAATAGGAGAAGCAGACTTTAAGGAAGGGGAAGGCAAAGGCAGGATCCAAGGCTAGGGCATTTCGTCCCAGCCTCCAACCTTGTCCCTTCCGACTTCACCCTGCAGGTGAGTACAGTGAGGATGCAAGGTGTCATCCTTCTGTTGTTCGCCAAGTACTACCACCTGCCCTTCCTGCGGGACGTGCAGACTGACTGCACACGTACTGGCCTGGGTGGCTACTGGGTGAGCCTAGGAACAGGCCCGGAGGGAATGGGGCCGAAGGCACGCTCTGAACTTGGGGCCTGCCCCTCCCCAGGGCTACACCCTTTCCCTTAACCCCGCCCCCTTATCTGCCTGCCCAGCCTGAAGATCCGCCTCTCCTTAGGACCCAGCCCTGTCCCACCCTCATACTATTATACCCCTCCCAGAGCCTTATTTCCTTGTTGAGGCCCCGCCCATGACCCACCCAATACTTCCTTCCTAGGGTAACAAGGGTGGTGTGAGTGTGCGTCTGGCAGCTTTCGGGCACATGCTGTGTTTCTTGAACTGCCACTTGCCAGCGCATATGGACAAAGCGGAGCAGCGCAAGGACAATTTTCAAACTATCCTTAGCCTCCAGCAATTCCAGGGACCTGGTGCACAAGGCATCTTGGATCATGAGTATGGCCAGGGACCATAAGGAGGTTGGGTGGAACCAGTGAGGGGGATGCAGAGTACCCGTCTGGGTGGGCTTGTGGAGAGAAGAGGGTATGTTGGGGTGAGTGCTCATCCAAACTACCTGCAGGAACAGTAGGCGTTTGATGGGGAGGAGTAGAGCCTGTAAATACTTCGGAGCTTTGCTGAGGCACAGTCGCAAGCTAATTTCCTTTAGATCTGCCCCCATCCCCTTAGCTCCCCTTGTTGGGCTGAAGGCTATGCCATCACCTACCCACCTACTGGCATCTCTAGAGGTGCCTGTGCTGTCAGATTGGATGGGGGCCGGTAAGGATCTGGGTTGAGCCCTTCCACTTCCTGGCCTCACTGACCCCCACTTGCAAACAGCCTCGTGTTCTGGTTTGGGGACCTGAACTTCCGCATCGAGAGTTATGACCTACACTTTGTCAAGTTCGCTATCGACAGTGACCGGCTCCATCAACTCTGGGAGAAAGACCAGGTGGGGAATCCTAACCCCCACCCCAAATCCCAAGCACAGAAAGCATTTTCTGCCATACACTTGTATACCTGAGGCTATGGTCCTTACCCTCACCTGCTCTACACTCTCTCTCTGGGTGATGGAGGTCCCAAGATCTTGTCTAATTCTGTCCTTCCGGACCCTCACAGCTCAATATAGCCAAGAACACTTGGCCCATCTTGAAGGGCTTCCAAGAGGGGCCACTTAACTTCGCTCCCACCTTCAAGTTTGATGTGGGTACCAACAAATATGATACCAGGTGAGCACTGGGATAGTGTAAGGATGTGGGCTGAGTCTACTAGAGATGGGAGACTACGGGAAGAAGGGCTGGAGGCAAGGTTGGCGGCTCCGCCTTGATCCCCAGGCCCAGCGATCCAAGCTACCCCTGCCCTCTGCAGCGCCAAGAAGCGGAAGCCAGCCTGGACAGATCGTATCCTGTGGAAGGTCAAGGCTCCAGGTGGAGGTCCTAGCCCCTCAGGACGGGAGAGCCACCGGCTCCAGGTGACCCAACACAGCTACCGCAGCCACATGGAATACACAGTCAGTGACCACAAGCCCGTGGCTGCTCAGTTTGTTTTGCGGGTGAGTCCTGGTATCATCCTTCCCTCAGGACCCAGCTTAGGATCCCACTGCCCACCAATAACCCCTCATACCTACAGCAACCATTTGCCCTAAAAGAGTGGGAGGGAGGTTATAAGCCCCATCTTAAGGTGAAGAGGCTGAGGCTGAGAGTGAAAGCATCCCTTCCCCAGGGTCACACAGCCACTCAGAGAAAGAGTTAGAATTTGAGCACAAGCCAGTCTGATTGCAGAGCATGTTTTTTCACTAATATCTGACTGACTTGCTTCTAAGAAAGGTTTAGGGCAATGTATGTCAAAATTCACATGTATAAGACCAGCAAAATCAAATGTTTACTCAAATTCTATGTGGCATTCATTCATTATTTATTTATTAAGGGCTAGGCATTGTGAGAGTAAGGCAGTGATGGGAGAAGGGAGTAGAAATATAAAAAAGCTCAAAGCCAAATTCAAAATGGTTACTAGTTTAGTAGTTAGCCCTTTGTGTCATAGGCTCAGCATCTGTGATTCAACCATGTATTGAAAATATTCAGAAAAAGTATTGAGTCTGTACTGAACACCTATACACTTTTCTTGTCATTTTTGCCTAAATAATATAGTGTAATAACTAATGATATAGCATTTACTTTGTATTAGGTATAAATAATCCAGAAATGAGCCAGGCATGGTGGCATACACCTGTCATCCCAACACTCAGGAGGCTGAGGCAGGAGGATCATTGTAAGTTCAAGACCTGCCTGAGCTATACAGTGAGCTCAAGACCAGCCTGAACTGCATAGTGAGACCCTACCTCAAAAGACAAAAAAAAAATTCAGAAATGATTTAAAATACATAGAAGGATATACAAGATTATAATCACATACTATACAATTTTATATAAAGTATTTAAATATACTTGGATTTTAGTATCTGCCAAGTTTCCTGGAACTAATTCCCCACAGATACTAAGGGATGACTATATTGTATTTAGCACTGAGGTTTTTTGTTGCCAAAGTAAAAAGGGGAAATCTTAACATGTCAGGACCAGATCTAAAAGACAAACTCCCTAATTTTTTTTATAGAGAAACTTGAAGCTCTTTTTGAGGTAGGCAGGTGCCCCAAGTCACACAAAGGCTCAGTGGCAGAAGTAGAGCAGAGTAGATCCCATTTTTCCAACCCTGAAAAACAACTCTGGGTTCTCCAGGTATCTTGATCTGATAAGAGCTCTGTAGGCCAGAGAATGTTTTTCCTGGTAACTTGGTCATACGGTCAGTGTTGTTAGTTGGCAATAAATATCTGCCTATGCTGGGCCTCTTGTGACCTTTGGTAAAGGCCTTGGACATAAGTTTTAACCTTCACCCAGGGATCCTGCCTTGAGAATCACTCTTTTTGGGAGACTGGGGAGATTAGCTTAATGATAGAGCTCTTCCCTGGTGTATACAGAGCCGCAGGTTCAATCTCTAGCAGGTTCAATCTCAGAAAAAAAAAATCATGGCCACGCAAGATGGCACACACCTGTAATCCCAACACTTGGGAAATTGAGGCAGAACTGCCAGAAGTCCAAGGCCAGCCTGGACTACATAGTGAGTCCCTGTCTAAAAGAAAAAAATCACTCCTTTTGGTACCCCACCTTGTCGTTCCTGTCTTGGCCCTCAGGACCATCCCTTAAAAATGTTACCTACTACATGTTTAGTACCTAACTACATGTCATATGTCATATTATATATATATATATATATATATATATATATATATATATATATCCTTTGAATGTCTTAATAGGCCCTGAGGTATCCAAAGTCTCCTTTCTGTTTTACTAGCTAGAGAAACTGAGGCTCAGAAAACTCAGGTTTGTTATCCAAGGCAGCATGGTCAGAATAGGGCTTCAGAGAATTTTGACCTTATGAGACCTTGGAGGGCATTTCAAGTAGCCCTTTAGCCATTCAACCCAGGGGCAAGAAGAGAATGTGCCAGATACTTCTTAAACATCTTGGCTCAGAAGCAGAGGGAGGGAAACCTGAAACTAGATCAGCGGGGGAGTAGATAACGGCCTGAGTCTGGCACCACCTAAATTTTTCCTTTCCCTAGGTACACATGTGGAACCAATACCATAGCTGCCCACTGCCCCAGCCACTTTATTCCTTTTGATGACTCCCTGGTTGGCTTGGTTGGCCCTGGGGGAAGGACACTCAGGGTTCTGATGTCTTCATGGTCTAATGACAAGATAATCGTTAGTGGACCCTCAGTACTTAAGATTCAGGTAGAGAAATTAAGTCTTGGAATGGCTAGAGCCTCACTTTAAGGTCACACAGCAAGGTGGTGGTAGAGGCTAGAAATGAACTGCTGTCTCTATCCACCCACCCAAGGTTCTTTTTTCCCACTCAAGGATATTCATTTTACTCCAGAATGCCCAACATGTTGTAAGACTTCACCTAGCTCTTACTAGCATATAGGCAAATCACTGATTGAGCATGTGTTACACTGGGAAATTTACAGGATGCTTTACAAATGGTCACTTAGTGAATCAGTAAAAACAATCCCAGGTACTAATTAAGAGCCTCTGAGTTTACCCATAAGGGCCCTGGTATTCAGAGAGGCTAAGGGATGTGCCTATTGCATAACCTGCCAATGGCAGAGCCAGGGCCTAATGCAGGGTGCACTAACTTCAAAGCTGTGTTCCACTCACTCCCTAAGAAGCGTATGACAGAAGGAACTCTGGGTTGGGAGGCAGGAAGTTTGATATTTATCCTAGTTCTGTTCTGTCTTTGTTTCTTAGTCTGTAAAGTAGCCTCAGAGTCCCTTCATCTCAACTAATTTGTGCTGGCCCAAGAGCCCTGGGTGTGTGGGATGCTATAGTCCTCCCTGATATTGTACTTTGCCCTGCCTTGCCTGGGCAGTTTGCCTTCAGGGACGATGTGCCACTGGTACGGCTGGAGGTAGCAGATGAGTGGGTACGACCAGAGCAGGCTGTGGTGAGGTACCGCATGGAAACAGTGTTTGCCCGCAGCTCCTGGGACTGGATCGGCTTGTACCGGGTGAGCGGAGCAGGGGAGTCAGTGTCTTAGGGGAGGAAGGGGCGTGGGGGAACAGCTAGGCACTGAGGCAGGGTTGGGTCACTGGCTGGTCCAGAGTTTGATGCTATCCTGGGGACTGCTGGAATTAGAATTAGGAGTCACAACCCTGATTCCTCCTGCCCCAGGTGGGTTTTCGCCACTGCAAGGATTATGTGGCCTATGTTTGGGCCAAACATGAAGATGTGGATGGGACTATCTTCCAGGTACTTAAAAGGAGGGGGAGAAAAGACAAATTCCCATTTCCCTGGGGAACTCAGGACTCAGTTTGGGGAGTCCTGAGCCTGCTCTCTCACCCCAATTTTGGCTTATATCCCTGAGTCCACCAGGTGACATTCAGTGAGGAATCACTACCCAAGGGCCATGGAGACTTCATCCTGGGCTATTACAGTCACAACCACAGCATCCTCATCGGTGTTACTGAACCCTTTCAGGTAAATAGGTCACACTGTAGGATTCAGAGGGAGGGGCAAATGGCCCTATTTAATGCCACAGCCTCCACATTCTACTCTGTGATGTCAACCCAATAGCCAGACCAGAAGGTCTGCCAATGGGGAGGTGGGAAGTGGTTCCAAGAGGCCTCAATGGCCGTGAGGAGTGGGATGCCCCTGTGACCAGCATTCCCCCCAGATCTCGCTGCCTACCTCGAAGTCGGCCAGCAGCAGCAGCAGCACAGACAGCTCGGGCACCTCCTCAGAGGGTGAGGATGACAGCACTCTGGAGCTGCTCGCACCCAAGTCCCGCAGCCCCAGTCCTGGCAAGTCCAAGCGACACCGTAGCCGCAGCCCAGGACTGGCCCGTTTCCCCAGTTTTGCCCTGCGGCCCTCGTCCCGTGAACGCCGTGGTACCAGCCGTAGCCCCTCACCCCAGAGCCGCCAGCTACACCGAGTGGCCCCTGATAGGAGCAATGGCAAGAGCAATGGCAATAACAGCCGAGGCAGTAGTGAAGAAGGGCCCTCGGCGCTGCCTGGCCCCTGGGCCTTCCCATCAACTGTGCCTCCAAGCCTGGGCCTGCTGCCTGCCTTGCGCCTAGAGACTGTAGATCCTGGTGGTGGTGGCCCCTGGGGACCACCAGGGGGTGGTCAGGAGGCCCCTGACTCTGACAGCCTGTCTCCTAGCCCCCAGGGCAGGCAGGGGCTGGAGGAAGGGAGTACCAGGTAGGCAGATGGGCCCAAGTGGCCCCACACTGCCTCAATCTTCCATAAACCCATCTGCCTCTCTCCTGCTGCCATTCCAACTGTATCTGTACCTGCCTCTGTCCCAGCCAGGGGTGGCCAGTTGGCACCTCAACTGTGACAATCAGCAAAGCCCCACCTGGGCCCCCATGTGGGATGGTGGGGGAAATATGACAGATGTCCCAGTCCCAGAGGTCACCCATCGGGAATTAAATTCTCCAGCTTCACTCCTGGCTCCTTCCTAACTTGTTAGCAGTTGAGGCCTGGGGGTGGTCAGTCAGAAGCAGGGACTAAAGAAGCAAGAAAATGACAGAGCTGACATTTACCAGGCACCAGTTATATACAGGATATATGGCATCTCTAATCTATACCACAACCCTGTGGGCTCAGTGCCATTCCTAGAAATGTTTTACAAATGAGCAAACTGAGGCCTCTAGAAGATTATGTCAGCCTCTCAAGATCAGACAGTTTGGCTGTGTGCCGAAGGGAGAAAATGTTTACCAAGTGTTAAGCAAGATTATATATATATAAAGTTAGTTCACTTAATCTTCAACAACACTTGAGGTAGCTCATGTTTACAATCCCTTTTTTCAGATGAGAGAACCAAGGCTCAGAGTAGGGAGAGGGGGGGTCCCTTTCCAAGGGTATGAAAGAGATTTGAATTTAAGTTTAGCACAGAAAGCATGGTCCAGGTCTGGGCTAGAAAAGATACAGCAACTATTAAAAGAAAGAGCCTCCCTGGGAGAAGCACAGTGCAAAAGGTCTTTCTAGCACCCCCATCCTGGATTCAGATGCAAATATTTCTGTGACATCCCTAATTTCCCACCTACTGCCCCAGGCCTCATAGCCAGGTACTAGGGCTCCCCTAAACAGATTCTTGAGTTATGCATTCATGTTGCAACATGAATTTACGTGTACCTTTTCCTGGAGCCTGCTGGTGCCGCTGCAGTAAGTTACTCTTTCCCTGTCTCCATCTGTATGTAAAGTTCCCAGACAAGGCCCAAGCTCATCAAAGCAAGCCTTTTGAACACCATATCCAGGCACAGAGATGTTATGTCACCAGCTCAAGGTCATCCAGCACAGCAGGAAATGTGATCTGGCATTTGGGCCTGGTGTTCCCCTCCATGCAGCCTCTTGGCTGTCCTTAACAGCCTCTGCCATGCTGCAGTCTAACCTATGGAAAGGAAGCCAAGATTCCCAGGAAACCAGGGTCAAGGTGCAAGCTGGTGCCTAGGAAAGCAGAAACTGAGGTCACTAATTCTAGAACTTTTGTTGCCCTTTGGGTCCCCAGGTTGCCTGAGTAAGCTGCAGGCATTGATTATAGAATGACATTGAGGGTTGCAAAGGCCATGCCTGCCCCCTATCAGTGCCTTTATCCTGGAGTTGGAGTTGTCTCTGCTGAAGCTTCAACAAATGCCGAGCTGACACCTTGATGGCTCTGGGTTCTCTGGAGCAGCTGTCGGGTAAGAAGAGGGCAGGTGATCAGGGTTTGTCGAATCCCACCCTACTATACAGACAGGAAAATGGAGACCTAGGGAGGAACAGGGCCAAAGTCAGGATCACTAGCAAGGCAGAGAAGGGTGGGCTTACATCTAGAAGGGGGAAGAATAAAGCTGGGTGGTACC
Organism: Dolichotis patagonum; assembly: GCA_004027295.1. Taxonomy (NCBI): domain Eukaryota; kingdom Metazoa; phylum Chordata; class Mammalia; order Rodentia; family Caviidae; genus Dolichotis; species Dolichotis patagonum. The sequence goes on from PVJX010003326.1 coordinate 97,573, forward strand.
CAGAGGCCTGGGTTCTTCTGTTAACTGGCTGTATCTCATGTTGGACCTCAGTTTCTTTCTCATAAGTAAAATGGAAATTATAAAAGACTGACTTTGAGAATCACAATTCAAATAAGATTGTGGATTAGGAGTAAGCATTAAGAGCCAGGAGTGATGGTGCACACCTGTAATCCCAGCACTTGGGAGGCTGATGCAGGACGATCACTATGAGTTCAAGGCCAACTTGTGCTACATTTTGAGTTCAAGCACGTACCAAGGCCCTAAATTCATTCCCCAGTACCACCAAAAAAAAAAAAAAAAAAAGATTAAGTGTGCAAGCAGTTTCCTTGGCCCCTACAACCATTCTACAGATAAGGAAATGGAGGCTTGATTCAACTTTCTAGGACACTCATAAGTGACAGCACTAAGATACTGCAGGCCAACTACAGAGCTGGACTTTGGGCACTAGGGAGTTAGGGAGGTGTTGACAGTGGAGCTCCCTGGCCCTGTTCTCCAATCCCCTTGACCCAGGTACACAATTGGGATCTAAGTAGTACAGTCCATGGGGAAAGCTCTCCATCCTTCCTGACTCTGCCACTGCTTACCCTTTATCCTCAGCACAGTCCAGTGGAGGGGCCAACTTGAAGCAGGTGGTGCCCAGCCACTTCCAAAGCATATTGGCACCTGCAGGTGGTCTGCGGAGCTTCAGGAAGCGTGCCAGGCTGCAAGCAAAGGCAGGTTTAGGCTGGGACAGGACCTCGTTAGCAAGGTGCCCCTTCCCAGTGCCTGGCAGCAGGCAGCACACCCCTAAGGGGGCCAGTAGGCCTCACCGGCGTGTGCAGTTGCAGTGGAAGAGGGGCTCGTGAGCACTGTTCAGCAGCCGGAACTTGATTTCCTGGGGCCTGATTTGGTGCTCACATTGGTCCAGGAGGAGGAAGCTGCTGCAGGCCCAGCGGGTGCCTAGTGACATGTGTGGTGGTGAAGGGAATCCAGTCCACTAGGAGGCTTCACCAATACCTGCCGCCACCCAGGAAAAACACCAGCACACATGCTCAGTCACACAGACACCATCTCCCTCTCTCTGCTGCACTCATGCACACAGCAGTTGCTACCATGGGGGAACACAGAGTGGTGAGACTATTAAGCTGAAGCTAGGAGGGAAGAGAGAGAGGACAGTGTCTGCAGGCAGACAGAACAGCATATACAAAGACTCTGAGGTAAGAGGAGGCAGGTTATCTCATTCTACCACTGAGCTATATCCCTACCCCTGGCAGGAACCTTGCAGGAAGTTTGTGAAAATGGAGTTTAAACTAGAAAATAGAGGCTGAGGGTTTCTGGATGCTGGAACTCTGTGAACTGAGATTAAAAAGGATCCATGATGTCAGTGGGGAGTGATATGGTCCAATTTGTGGATTATGAAAATTCTTGCTAGGGATGTAGCTCAGTGGTTGGATATTCTGGGAGGTGTTTGGAGCAGAAAAGAGACAACACATCCCCCCACAACCCTAACCCCATGCACACAGAGGGAGTACTCCCAAGGTTAGATTCAAAACTTACTGTGAGGTTTGGGGCCACCCTGCAGACCATCATGGGCTGGATGAAGGACCACCCGCTGGGCTGTTAGGGTCACATCAGGTCTGGAGGAGACCACAGGGGCCTGGAAGACTGTGGCATTGGCTGTGCTGGGCTGCCTAGACACTTCCTGCTGCGATCGCCTCTTCTGAGGGTGCTGCTTCCATTGAAGTTTGGTGGGGGCTGGACTCAGGGAACTGGGAGGCAGGGAGGTGGCCAGGGAGCTCCAAGAAGCATTGTAAAAGGTCCTGGGCTGGAGGTGGGCAAGGGGCACTGAACCATATGTTTTACACCTGGAAGCAGTTTTACACAGTTGGTAGCAATTGATGACTCTGAATCTCTGCTCCCAGAAGCCCTCAGAGTCCTCTCCACAGAGCCTAAGAGTCTGCCATCTCCCACCTCCCTTAGTTTGGGAAGGTACCTGAGAAGGGTTTGTACCCTAATCCCCACCCTAAGGAAAAGACAAGACCAACAAAGCATCACCTGAAGAAGAGACAGACAGCCCTCCCTCACCAGGCTGGGAATAAGGTTACCCCACTGACTGGGAAAGAACTCCAGGGGGCAGCCACATACCCGCCCCACCAGTACCACTCAACACAAGCCTCCTGCTCCTTCAGCACAAAGCAGGGAATCTCCAGCACATTGAAGAAGGCCACACCCACGATGTCTGAGATGGAGTCATGCTGGTTCCTCAGGCACTGCTGGAACCTGCCCCAGAGCTGGTATTCAGGTCCCTGGACCCCAGAGAGCCTCCTAGCTCCTCCCACATCCAACCCTACCACTGCTATCCAGATGGTTTGGTATTCAAGAATTCTTTCTCTTGTGTCTCAGTTTTCCCACCTGCACAATGGGGTCTAGGCTGGTTGATCTTTGGGATACTCTGGAATCCTAGTGTCTGCACTCAGGAACTGGATGACTCTTCTCCCCAAGCCCCAGGACCCCCCCCCCCGCCTAATACCAACCTGGCATCACAGTCGCAATGGGAGATGGTGTGGAATCGAAAGTTTCGAATGCCATAATTGTACTGCAAAGGTGAGATACTCTGTGGGCAATGGTCATGTTCCCTGCAGCAAAGATCAGGCCCCTGGAAGATCCCTGTGTGGAAGGAAGATGGGGGGGATCACCAACTCAGCAGGGGTTCAGGCAACAGCTATGTTTATCTTGTCTCAAGAAGGCAGAGTCCTGGTTCTCAGGCCAGCCCTGATATAAACCCCCTGGGTAACCTTAGGCCAATTATTTTCCCTCTATGAAACTCATAGTTTCAAAGCTTATATAGCCACTCAGAATGCAGACCTTTTTGGGCAATTTTCCAGTGCTGGGCAACCCACTCATGATCATGAGGAGGGTCTTCCTTGAACAAGTTATCATCTCCCTCCAGAGTTCCCAAGCTCACACTCCTAAGCTATGAACATGTGTGGAATGCAATGGCAAACAGGCAGGGTGTAACATTTCTTACTAACTCAACCAGGCAGAGCCAGGATGCTAAACTTCCCCACTCAGGTGTCAAGTCCTCCCGAACTCTCCACACAGACGCAAACAGTATTCCATCATGGTCAAAGCCATGGTACCCTGCACTGGGTGTATCCCAAATACCTAGTACTTCCACACTCAAGCTCATAGCAGCCCTGCAAGGGGGAGTGTCACCTTAGTTTTACAGGTGAGAAAGTAGGTTCAGTGAGGAGAAATGAATTGCTCAGCGTAGATGTGCTAAGTTGGAATCTGAACCCAGTTCTTCGAGTTTAAGCACCTGTTCTACTAAAACCTTTTGGATAGTGGTTTTGGGGTCAAAAAACCATGGATCCACCCCACCTTGCCTCTTCCCTCAGATGTTGATTAACAGGGACTCCCAGATTTGTGTAAAACCTTTCCCATCCACGATCTCATGTAAGTGTCCCATGATGAGACTCATGGTCATCCTCATTTTACAGATAAGGAAACTGAGTTGCAAATGGTGACATTATTCCTCTAAAAACATGGCCTGAGAGAGTAGAGGCCAACGGCTGAAGCCTGTGACTTCAACCAGATGCCCAACCACACCCCATGGCTCACCCAGCTCTGAGGAGTTCCCAGCAGAGTCCCCAACTCCACACCACAGTGTACCAGGGATGGTCCATCCTCTCTTCATTCGCAGGTGCCTTCTGCCTGCTGCTCCATTCTGCTCTGCTGCTTGCTTCACCCTGGCCCCTGAAGGCCCTTGGCAGGTCTCCCACTGAGTGTAAAGTGTGGCCAGTGCTCTCAGCAGCTCTGATCCTGGCTTGTGGATAAAGAAGCCCCGGGTGGGCTCATGAGCACAGAGGTCACTGAAGACTTCAATGAGCTCCGGCTCATCCTGCCAGCTGCACATCTGTAGCCTTCCATGAGCATCCCAGTGGGCATGGACCAGAGCCAGACCCTGAGCATCCTTGCCCAAGAAGCTCAGGGACCCCAGAGGGCTGCCAGGAATGTGCATGTTCCAGTAGTAGCAGGAGGTGCTTTCCCAGTAGTGGGCAGCAGAGCCCCCTTGAACCACCCCTAGCAAACCCAGCATCCCCAACAGCACTGCCAGAACCCCCATTTTGACTGAGCCTGGCCTGGTCAGACAAAGCCCCCTGATGCCTGTCCCTGGCAGCCCACAAGGCGGCAGCTAGCAGCCGGAAGCAATACCCAGCAGGGCTCTGTGGCAGGTGTGGCAGGCGCCAATGAATGAAGCTGCAGCAGGAGGAAGAAGGAGTATGGGGTGATCTTGGGCTTGTAACCAAATCCACCACCCAGGCAGGCCACTGATTGGCTGAGGAGTGCACTTGCCGGGCCCACGCCTCCACTCACTCTGCCCTTCTCTTCTGTCTGTCCAGTCATTAGCTGCCAGCCCTGTCTGGAAGGGGATTATGGAAGTCAAAGTTTTGGGCCATGGAAGCAGGGACCAAGCAGGGTGCTGTGTCTCCTTGTGGAGGAAAAAGTGTTCAGGGGCTTGGAGGAATACCCCCAAACCTGTCCTTTTTCCTCCCACCCCTGGGGTGGTTGTCACACTCACTTCCATCAGATTGGCAAGAGGCCATGGACCTGGGCCAGACCTGGGTGAATAAGTGTGGACAGGGCTGGGGTTCTGGGCTGCCACCCTGGGAATTCCCAAGGGCTCTAGGAAGGGAAGTGCTTAGCCCCAGGCCCAGGCCCTGGTGCTCCTTCCTAGTCTTGGTTCTTAGAAAAACTCATGGCATAACCGGGAGACAGTGGTCCAGGGCTCCCCACTTTCTGCAACTTCAAGTGTAGTCTGGCTTAGCAGCAGCTTTCCTTACCTAATGGATGGCATGACACAGCAGGAGCAGCCCTTGAAAACAACATAGAGCTGGGCCAGTGCCCTGGAGCACAGAATGGACCAGGGGCCAGATCTACACCCACCTCCATTTATGGACTATTGTCGCCGGGGTGGGGGTGGGGGGGTCTAGCAGGTATCACAGGTCCCCTCAAGTGGCAGGAGTCTCTCCATTAAGGAGGGGATACACTCAGCATTTGTTTCTGTGTCTCCAGACTGCTTCAATTTCCAGCCATCTGGTAAAAGTGAATTCTTTTACCCATAGAGTAAGTGAAGAAACTGAGGCTCCATAAGGGTGAGAAAACCTCAGGTGACCATCAGACCCCAGCTGAGGAGGGGTTTGAGCTCAGGAGTATAGCTTGTGGGGAGCTCAGCTGGAAATCAGGGCTGACAAAGACAGTAACTTGTCTGTCTGTCCATCTGCTTGTCAGTTTACTGCTTCCTCAACATCTCCTTAATCTCCACCTAAGTCTCTCCAGGAGAAATCACTGTGGGAGGCAGAGCCAGGGGCAGAGCTGAAGAGTGAGAGTTTGGTGTTCAGCAGAGGCTGCAGAACCAGCCCGGGGCTGTGATCTAAAGGATCATAACAAGGAAGAGAATAGGGAAAGGATGGGTGTAACCCAGGAGCTAAACTCTCCAGAGGCTGGGAAAGGGAGTGTAAAATAGAGCAAGTGGTGACAGAAATGGGAGGAAGACATTGGTTCCTAAGGACAGCAACACAACTTCTCCAAGTTGAATCCCCTGGGAAGAATTCTGACATTTGAAATAAGCCCTCATTCTGGTATCTGACATTTCATGGGAACTGCCACCCACCCCTGCACCCTTTTTCCATGGTACAGACTCCTTTCCTTCCCATCACCAAGGGAGGCTAGGGCACGTAACAGGCACCCAGCTTTGGAGGTCAGGTAGATTTAGTATTCATGCTGGCATCGTGTGACCTAGGGCTTAGAAACCTTTTCTATGCCTTAGTTTTCTCTTCTGTATGACGAACATAATCGTAGTAGTCACCTCACACCATGTTGGGTAAGACTCTTAGCACATGCCTGATACCGGACACACTGTCACTAAAACCTCAGGATACCCATGGGCAGGAAGCAGCTTTCTTGAGAGAAAGTAAATCTCAAAGTTTTTGGGCCACAGCATCTGTAACACCTCTCAGCTCTGTCTGTATGGAGGCTCTGGGACTAGGGGCTGCTAGACCACTACCTGGCTGTGTAGCTTTGGGCTTGTCCTTGCCTCTATTTGGGCCTGTTTCCCCTCTACACAGTGAGAGGTACAGTGGAGTTCATCTTTGAGGTCTCTTCCCATCCAGGCCCCAAAGGGAGGCAGGCTGGAGCTTGTTCAGGCCTTCAGGGAGGGTGTCACTGGGTGTTCTGTTCACACTCCACCCGAGTAGCCACGTCAGTCAGCTTACAGGACAGGCTCGGTTCCTACCCTGCTTCCTTCCATGGCACCCCTGAGAGGCCTCAGAAGAAGGAGGCTGGAGGGGCCCAAACCAGCAGGACAGGACAGGCTGAACATAAAGATGGCCTAATCTATTCTGAGTCCAGACAGATGGAGATGGAGGGTGCCAATGGATAATGGGGGGGAGTCCCTTCCTCCCTCCCTCCCTTTGTATCTCCATCAGTTCCCATCACTCTGTTGTCTTTCAACTCCTCTTTCATCATTATCTCCAGTTTCCTTCTCTACTTGCTGTGATTCTCATAATTTCTGTTTACCGTTCCCTCCCTCTCCTTATCTTTCTCTCTGACTCTACCTCTCCATTTCTTTCCTTTTCCCTTTCTTTCCGGGTCTAATTTTTATTGCTGCTCCATGTATTTCTTTCTGTCTCCTTCTGTCTTCTCTTTTTGCCTTCCTCCCTATTTCTCTTAATTATTTGTGGACCTTTCCATCTCTAAGGGACTCTCTGTTTCTTTCTTAATCCCCCACCTTTCTCTCTCTCTCTCTCTCTCTCTCTCTCTGTGTGTGTGTGTGTGTGTGTGTGTGTGTGTGTGTGTGTCTGTCTGTCTGTCTCTCTCTCTCTTTCCACTATTAAGAATTGAATCTGGGAAAAATTGAATCTCAGTGTTTTACCACTGAGATACATCCCCAGACCCTTTTATTTTTTATTTTGAGACACAGTCTTGATAAGTTTCGCAGGCTGGGCAAATTTACAATCCTCCTGTCTCAGTCTCCTAAGTAGCTGGGATGAGAGATATGTACCACCTACCACACACATCTGGCTATTTTCCCATTTCTCTCTTAATTGTTCTCTCTCTCTCTCTCTCTCTCTCTCTCTCTCTGTTCTGTCTCTCTCCTTCTCTCTTGCTGCCTTTTGTGTTTCCACTTCTCCCTCTTAATTCTTCTCTTTCTCTTTTCTTTATCTGCACCCCTCCACACACACACCTTTACTTTGTGACAGTAAGCCCAGGACCACAGAGAGCCTTCAGTGAGCCCCACCCACTGTGTACATTTCCCCACCCTTGACCTCATTTAAGGCTCACAATCCTTGCCCCTCCCTGGGGAGTTAAGTTGGGTGGGGCATCCATAAACAAGATGGATGTAGGGAGGCCCAAGAAGCGGAGTGCCTTGCTGAGAGTCACCCAGCAAATCAAGAGAAAAACCAGGCCTGATTTCCCCTGGCATGTGGGTATACCTCCTCGGGCCCTGAAGATGTGTCACTTCCCCCAGCCTCCCCATTTCAGGGGCCCTCCTTTTCCACTCACCTGAAGGAGACCCTCCCTGTGGCCTTTGGAGCTAGCACTCCCAGCCTTATCTGGAATATCTCTTGTGCTGGGAGGATGGCATGGTAGTCCCTTTGCTCCAGAGCATGCTGTGTTCATTCAAAAACAAATAGATGCTTTGTATACTATGTGCCAAACACAGAGTGAGACATGGGGGACAGTGCTCATGAGAGAGGGGCATGGGGAGCACAGCATACTGGGGATGGCCTGTGGAGCGGGTGTCTTCTCTCATTGCTGGGACAAAGCACTTGACACATGAAAATGGAGGAAGGAGAGCTTTATTTAGCTGTTTGTGGAGGTTTCAGTCGATAATCATTTGGCTCCAAGGCAGGGTGGCATGGCACTGGGGCAATACTTCAAGGCAGCAGCCAGAGAAAAGGGGGAAAAAGAGAAAGCCTCTTTTCCTCCCTTACAGTATATACAGGCCACCCCCTTCCTTCTGGGCAGGTGTAGCACTCACAAAATCTCCTTGCCTTCCTTTGCATAGGATGAGGGCATTTACAAAGTAAGAACTCTGGCTCCCTGCTGAGTCTCTCAGTCAAACTTCTAAACTCTCAAGTTGATACAATGTATCAGCCATAACAGGGGCAGTGAGGAAATTCATTCCCTGGAGAATGGGGTCTTGGCAGGCTGGGAGAGGTACAGGGTGAGGAGGTAGTGTTGGTTGGGTCCTCCAGAAAGCCATTGTCAAAACAGAACTGGAAGTGCAAGAAATGTATTGAAGTAATGCCTGTGAGAGACAAAGACAGAACACAGGACTGGTAGGAAAACCCTTCAGACCATAGTTTAGAGCTGACATTTATGGGAAGAGAGGAAAAGGAGGGAGGTTGAGCAAGAGAAGTCTCATATTGCAGTGCCACTCTAAAAAAGCATCAGCCAACCAATGGGGAGCTCCAGTGCAGAGTTCTCATAGAGGAGTTCCAGCTGGGGAAAACAGCCAGGCCCTAGTAACCCAGTTGTGCCTAGTTATTGGCTGGAGGCTTCTGGAAAAGACAGTGGTCTCTGTTCCAATGGGCTGCAGATCCTGAAGGCGCTGCTCCTGGAGGCTGTCAGCCAGTTGCTGTCTCACAGCTAACAGCTGTGCATCTGAAGGCTTAGCTGTTCATTTGGCGGGGACCAGACCAGAGAAAGAAAACCAATGAGATGGGCAGAGGAAGCCCACAAGGCAATTTTCCTGGAGTCCGGGCTGTGGAGCAGGAATCTGTAGGTTCAGAACTACTGTGCCTATAAAATTCCCAGGTATGCTAAACTGGAACGTAAATCAGTAGTAGAGTGCTTGCCTAGTGTGCTCCAAAAATTCAGCCTCTAGTACACCTGATCTCGAACTCAGTTCTAGTTCGAGAACTCAGTTCCTAAGGGAATAAAGAATAAGAACTAGCTAGGGCACAGTAGCACCAAGACACTGTTCCCAGTTAGTCTAGAGGCTGAGGCAAACTGGGTGTGGTGGTGTATGCCTGTAATCTTATCCCAGCACCCTGGGAGGCTGAGCAAAAGGATTGCAAGGATGAGACCTGCCTGGGCAAAATGAAGAAACCTCCCGTCTCGAAAATAATAATAATGAGACCCAACTAAACCTCTCAGTACCTGAGCAGAAACACATCAGATTCAGCTCAACATCTTTTTAAAGTAGAAGAGAGGGGGAGTCACAGAGATTACAGAAACCATTTGATCTCATTGAGAACATTAGAAGCTGCAGTGGTTTAAAAATATGTGCACACATTCTTTTGTACTCCTCCCTTCAAAGGGAGGAACCTAAAACCCCTCCCTTGAGTAGAAGCTATACTTAGTGATTTGCTTCTAATAACATATGGTGGAAATGATATAACTTGTTCCACTGGCATGGGGCAGTCCTGCAGATTGAACCCCCAACCTTTGCAATGAGCTACTTCCCCAGTCCTTTTTTATCTATCCATCTATCTATCTATCTATCTATTTATTTGAGACATGTTCTCACTAGGTCACTAGATTGTCCAGGCTCAGCTGGAACTTTCTATCCTCCTGCCTAAACCTCCCAGAGTGCTAGGATTACAGACATGTGCCACAGTGCTCACCTGAACTTCTGAAACTAAATGCTGAAAAGGCATAGTGCTCTCCTTGTTTTCTCTTGGATATCTTATCCTGAGGATGCCAGGTACCTTATCCCTCAAGCATACCCATGCAGGCCCATGCGAGGAACTGAAGTTTCCTGTAAACAGCCTAGTGAGTGAGCCACTTGGAAGCATGACCTTAAATCTCAGTCAAGCTTTCAGATGAATACAGACCCACCTGATTTTTTTTTTTTTTTGTGTGTGTGTGTGTGTGTGTGTTATAACTTTTTGGAGATATAATACATGGACCATACAATTAACTCATTTAAAGTATACAATCTCCACAGTTATACAACTATCACCACTAATTCCAGAACATTTTCATCATTTCTAAAAGAAATCCTATACCTAGCAACAATCATTCTGCTTCCCTTTAGTCAAATCACTTTATCTCTATAGAATTACCTATGATATGCATTTTATATACAGTCACACATAGTTTAACAACCATTCTGATAAATGCATTGTTAGTTAATTTTGTCATTGTACAAACATCATAGACTGTACTTACAAAAACCTAATGGTACAGGTCATTCACTTCATGTGGTGTCTTTATGCAGTCCAGAAACTCATTAAACATGAGATGTCTGAGGCTCCTGCCCACATAACAGGGCATAATGTTTTACAGTAGACCTTTTTTTGAGTAAAAGGAGTATACTCTAAAATAATGATATAGTAAGTGCATAATCTAGTAACAACTATCAAGTACTACACACTGTACATAATCATATTTGCTGTTTTTAATGAGTTAATTAATTTTTGTCAAACTGAGGGTTGAATCCGGAGGTGCTCCACCACTTAGCTACATTCCCACCCCTTTTTTATTTTGAGACAGAGTCTCATTAAGTTGCCCAGGCTAGCCTCAAATTTGCAATCCTCCCAACTCAGCCTCTAAGTAACAGGAACTACAGGTGCGTGCCACCACGCCCAGAAATACTTTTATATGATTGGCAGTGTGATTTGTTCACCCCACCATCATCACAAATACTTGAGTAATACATTGCTTACAATATTACAGTGAACATGACCTCACAAAGCAATAGGAATTTTTTTTAGCTCCATTATAATCTTATGGGACTACTGTCATACAGACAGTCCATTGTTTATTGTCACGTGGCGGATGGCTATACAGAGGAATACATATTTCTATATAATGGGAAGAGAAGGAAGGGAAGGAGTTTGAGTAAGAGAAGTCTCATATTGCAGTGCCACTGTGAAAAATTGTCAGTCAGCCAATGGAGAGCTCCAGTGCAGAGTTCTCATAGAGGAGTTTCAGCTGGGGAAAACAACTAGGGCCCTAGTGACCCAGTTGCGCCCAGTCATTGGCTGGAGGCTTCTGGAAAAGACAGTAGGCTCTGTTCCAATGGGCTGCAGACCCTGAGGTGCTGCTCCTGGAGGCTGTCAGTTGCTCTCTCACAGGTAACAGCTGTGCATCTGGACGCTTAGCTATCCATTTGGCTGGGGGCAAGCCAGAGGAGGAAAACCACAGTCTTTTGTGATTGGCTTCTTCAGTTAGCATAATGTTTTTGCAGGTTGTGCATACTGTAGCATGTAAAGGTACTTCATTCTGTTTCATGACTACATAATTCCATTATTTGTATAGATGACATTTTTCAACGCATTCATCAGTGGATGGAATATTTAAATTATTTCTATTTTTTTTACTATGATGAATAATGCTGCTATGAAATTTCATGTACAAGTTTTTGTGTGGATTTATATTGTTTCTCTGGAGTATATTCCTAGGAGTGACATTTCTGGGTCATATAGTAACTCTGTAATTGACTTTCATAACTGCCAGACTGATTTCCAAGTGACCGCACCATTTTACAATATGAGAGTTCTCATTTCTCTGTATTCTTGCCAGTATTAGTTGTTGTTTGCCTTTATAACCATCTTCTTGTAAAGTGGTGTCTGTTTTTACTTACATTTCACTGATGGCTAATATTTTTTTAAATTTTATTTAAAGAGAAAAAAACAAAACAAAACAGAATAAAGGGTAGCGACAATACAGTATTCCAAGGAAAAAAGGAAAAAAACAACAAAAAAAACCTAAGAAATTATTGCTTGACAAATTACATACTGACTTCTTGGAAATAGTTGTTCAAATTACAAAGTTAAAACATATAAAGTAGACATTCAAACAGTGAGATTGTTAACAGCTCTGCTCCACGATCTGACAAAAACAGCAATATGGTCATCCATCTTACCCACTCAAATATACATGCAATTATATCAAAAGGGTAAAATTAAACACAACAAAACAGAGCAAAGCAGATCACAAGAAAGCAATGTAAGAGACAAAAATTTCAAAGCTAGACAATTGGAGATATTCACTCTCTTTCATATTGACTCTTGTTTTCTTCCAAATAGTTGTCTATATTGTCACATATACAGAATTCACATGAAGCAACCTAGTATGGAATTGATCTGAGCAGGACGAGGAGGGCATTACAGGTCTTCAAGACCAGACATTAGGGAAGCCAAGAATGGCTGTCATAGTGTCTCTCATTCTCCTCAAAACAGCTGTCCATACCTTAATGTGTGTTGAACTTAAACAAGTTAAGCAAGCTAAGATCACTTTGAACAAAAAGTGATAGTTTTGCTGGACTTCACATCATGACATTATGGAATCAGCACTGGGTATTGTAGTGTCTCTTTTTCTTCAAAGTAG